>JANAVB010024491.1:25000-47550 GCA_029216955.1 Iris pallida
AAACTTTTTGTTTTTTGTAAACAATAGGATTTTAGAAAATTTTATTTTAGGATTTTTAGAATTTTTGGAAATTTTATTTGGGAGTTATCAACTAATAAGTAATATTTACTTATTTAGAAAAGAAAAAAAGCAAATAACCATACGCCTTGGGTGAACAGTGCCAGCGGCTACTGTTCACCACCTACCCCAAATAGCCCGAGCCCGAGCTTGACACAAAAGACTGAACGAAGAAAAAAATGCCATTTGATAATCTCATCCATTTGAACACATATTGAATCAAATCTTTTCTCCAATCAAATCCTCATCACAATCTCCTCCGATTACTTAAAATCTTTTATCTAAATTCGATTGAAAATCCAAGTACAAATCGATCGGGGAGATCGATATAATATTGGTTATTTCTGGGGAAAATACGCGCGAGAGGTCTCTCGAGAACTCGACCCCTCGACAACAGGCCAACCCCCAACATCCTCTGTACACCGACGTCGCCCTGCGCCACTACAAATCACGCTGGAGCCGCCGCACCAGCCACGACAGTGCACGGTGAACAACAGTAAGCGCAACAGCAGCTACAGAGACCGACCCCCAGGTACCTATATTCCAGACTGCTTTTTTTCCTCCTTGCAGAATGATTTTTGAACCAGTAAATCCTACGCGTAGACAACCTAACCATCTCCAAACCCCTTCATGTAGTTTTTATTATTCTGCATTAAAATTTGTAGAATTCGAATTCAAGTTTCGAGAAAAAAAATATCGTTTTCTGAAACCGCCAAAACGTAATTCAACCATCCAAACACCGATTTGGAAGGCCGATAACCTTCAAGGTATTTGATATTTTGAAATTCTACATGGACAATATTGTAGCTTATATAATTGAGAATAAAACCTTTTAAATAGAATTATTTATTCTTTAATAAAACCTTAGTTAAATCATGTTTAAAATCGAAAAAATTCAGTTTTCAAAACAACAAATTTGTGATAAACTTTTCCGATATGGCGTACACCCCGATAAATCGGGCTGCGTTGTCGCAAACCAAAAGCATCGAAAGGTGCGTATCGACTTTGTGGACGTGTGGAATTCAACGAAACTAATTTCATTGTGCGTACGCGACGAAAACAGTGTGTATCCATCAAGATACCCCCGTATCGACCATTTGTAAACTAAGCCATAACTTTGTGTACGTTCGTCATATCAAGACATAATTTACGCCAATAGGACCAGATCATTTTTCTGGTTTTGTATGCCAAGTTTGGTCCGATTCTGAGAAGGTCGATCGGAACACCTTTTTGGCGGGTCTGCGATCCGATCCAACGGACGAAATTGTGCACGGCCCACCGAAATCCAACTTTGGACATACGGTTGGGTTTGTCTCATCAAACCAGACCTGTAGGCATATAATTTGATGATTTTAGAGACCGTAGGTACTGGTACACTTTTCGGTGCAAAACAGGTCCAATGACGGACATCGTTTTGACCCGAAATTATGATTTACCCCTGTGTCCAGAATTGGACTTATGGGTAGTCTATCATAGCTATTTTCTTCATTCTGGAAATGTTTATGGTATTTATTTTAGCATCCGATGATGTTTGTGGATTTTTACTTCATTGATGATGATTTGACTTTTGGATTTTGCTACCTCTCGCACCACCCTCAGGCAAGATACCTTGCCATCTACTGTTTATGTACTTTAGCTCGTATACTGCATACATTTATTTTTTATTTATTTACTGCAAGATAAACTGTGCTAAATAGTCTTATCTTTATGCAATTCTACTACTTATTTATATTCCTTGTTGCTTGCACTATGCCAATTAAACCTAGATTAGAGAGACTGCCTACATTCATTGGCCTTGACACAGGTTTGCCACGAGTCATGAGTCACACATAGGTCTCGTACTTGCTTGGTCAGCTGGCCATCGATATGACGGGATGTTCGTTAGGCTATAACTACTATTAGGATTTCATGATAGAAGACTAGTAGTTATTAGAGTTAGTGCATTGGGTGGAGAGAATACATGTGGACGTTGACCTCCTCCCTATCTATCTTAGACTCGCCCGACACTGATGAACGATAGGTAGACTATATACTATAGACTCGCTCGATGGAATGGTATATAGTGTTTAGACTCGCTACAGAGTATTGTATTGTACTGTTTTATCTTGACTTGACTTAGAGGTTATGCGATAATGCACTATTCTCAAAATGCATTTCCATTTAGAGTGGTTAGGTGACCCTTATCCGTTGGGTGTAGGTACCTTTGGTTTAGGTGCTTATATCTTATCGCGGCTTGGAACAGTAACATGTCGCGGACTAGTTTGCCATACCTTGTCCTTGTTTGGTTGTAGGTATGGTTCTCTGCTTCGATGAGAAGGTACTGAACCTTATTGTGTTTCGGATACCATATTGGGTACATGGCATGGAAATATACTTCATCATGGATTAGGGTACCATCTCTTGTCCTTGTTTGGTTGGGGGATGGTACGATAGTTCAAGGATAGAGGGTGGAGTATTGGACCATGCTATAATCTGATTTGACTTATTATTGAGCAGTTTATATTCAGTTTATATGGTATGATATTATGTATCTTGTTACGTCCCTCTAAAATCTAGTGATCTCTCCAGGTGTGTGCTATTGTCTTTTCGCAAGTGTTCTAGCCAAGGCCGTGATCTTCAATATCCCTTCGAAGATGATTGCTCTTGGATCGTCCTTCACTTCGTTATCAAAGACTTCCATTGTTCATTTATTCCTCTCTTTTAAACAGTTGGTAGTGGATTTGTCTCCGCCTAACATATTGTACAAAGACATTTCATAGTTGATTATACGATATCTTTTAATTCTTTATTTTGTGGATGAGATTAGTTGTTATGATTTATACTGCATTTTATAACTTATGTATATATACGAGGGTTCCATATATTGGAGTATGCTTCGTATGTATATAGCTGGCATGTCTACGTTCTTAGTCCTAAGTATTTGGGACTGGGGCGTAACACCGTCGTCGGATCATCAATGGAGTAAAGGAATCAGAAGAAGTATTCGATCTCCATCGTCACAAGTCCCCAGAAAAATTGTACATAAGAAGATCCTGTCAAGGGTCAACCTTTCATTTGTTAATACAAAAGTTCATCTCAACTTTTCAATGGCAAACAACCTGGCAACTCTGCTGGAGAATACAAAACATGAATGTACATGCTGATAGGTCTCAAACATAGCACTTTTTGAGGAATTTGCCATTGATTGGCATCATAAACAAATCTTTATTCGATTTTGTGAGTCTGTAAGCACCGTTAAAGTATACTATCTCTATGACGAAGGGTCCCTCCCACTTGGGTTAGAATTTCTTGGCTAATTTTTGAGTCATCGCCATTGGCCTTCTAACTGATAGGACAGGGTCACCCACTTAGAATTTTCTTTCTTTAACCTTTTGGTTAAAGGTTCCATATATGCGAGCCTGATATAGCTCAATATGTCGTTGAGCCATAAGGCAATTTTTTGTCAAGCGCCTCTAACTCTTGTAACCGGCGACGTTGAGTGTCCTCATCCGTTAATTGATTTTTGATGGCCACTCGTAGTGAGCGGATCTGAATTTTGAGGGGAAGGACTTGGCTCCCATACACCAAAAAAAATGGCGTATTACCTTTCGGAGTTCGGATGGTTGTACGGTAAGCCCAGAGGCATTCACCTAACTTCTCGTCCCAATCGTGTTTATTAGTTGGCACAACTTTCTTGAGATGTTTGACGATTGTCTTGTTGAAGGCCTCAGGCAATCCATTCACCGCTGGGGTTATAAGCAGTTGAAGCCATATTTTGAACACAATTTTTGTCACAAAATCGGCTGAACGCAGGGCTTATGAATTGCAGGCCATTGTCGTCGATGATCTCCTAGGAACTCCAAAGTGGTAGATAATGTGGTGCTTAATGAAGCCAATCACGTTTGAGCTTTTCACCTCCTAGAGAGGTACTGCTTATGCCTATTTGAAAAAATAGTCGATGATAGCCAAAATGAAGCGGTGCCCTCTAATGATGGAGGGGTGATTGGTCTAACTATGTCCATATCCCAAGCTTCAAATAGTCAAGACGCGGCCGTAGGGTGTAGGAACTCGAAAAATGTCATCGTGCAACTCATATGCTCGACACTTTCTGGCATATTCAACAATATCTGCTATCATGGTAGGCCAATAATAGTCCATGCATCAGAGTGGATCATGTAGCTTAGGATCACGTTAATGGGCCCAGCTGGTGCTATTATTGGCTTTCAGAGGGCTTTGATTGCCTTATCATTTGACAAATATTGATGAAAAGTCTATCATATAAACTATGATATGGCATCTTAGTAGTCGTGTCATAATAGAACCGGAGAGAACGTCTTTTAACTAATACCGCCTCTTTGGGTCGTCTGGGAGGATTCTATTAGTCTATAAACGAAAATCACTAATCCCTTACGTCAATATTAGTGTCTGTTTATAGAGAGTGATTCAAGACATATGCATAAGTTGTTCTTTGGGCACACCAGTTCTCCCTTCGTCGTTACCTTACCTATTTTGCTCTATGATGGGACACATACCATGGGATGATGCCCTACTCACAAGCTTGTTTATCGAGATTAAAGCGGGTAGCCTATGAATGTTTCTATAGCCTCCCAAACAATTTCTTATCCTTTTTCGAGGATACGAAGCACCTCTTTCGCTTCCAATTCTATGAAGGGGGAATGGACATGACAATGTCCTCTTTCATGGATATCACTCAGAAGGAGAAAGAACCAGTTTGTGCCCGTATCGAGCATTTCCATCATGCAGCTTTGAGGTTACCTCCTGGCATCCTTGAGCCCGTATTGATGGATTCCTGCCGCAAGAACATGTTCCGACAGTCAAAC
Source organism: Iris pallida (assembly GCA_029216955.1). Classification (NCBI taxonomy): domain Eukaryota; kingdom Viridiplantae; phylum Streptophyta; class Magnoliopsida; order Asparagales; family Iridaceae; genus Iris; species Iris pallida. The sequence continues at coordinate 29,878 of JANAVB010024491.1, forward strand.
TCTGGGTGGATTCCACCCAATATATGGACTGGACCACATTAATTATTGGTGATGATAACACCGAAATGAAGGCCAGAGACGCTTGCCTTCTGGGGGTTAGTTTTTCTACTCTGGACGACAAAGGAAAATGCCTTTGCAACAACAATAACAGAAGACGTAAATCTAAGAGAAAACAGGCATTAGTTTTTCTACTTATTATGGATCTCACTCTTTTAAGAATTAAAGTAATACACTACATATATATGTCTTTTATTATATCTGGATTAAGAGCACAAGCATCAATAACAACCGAAGTATTTATTCTCTTATGTAGTCTGAGAACAACCTCAAGTGGTCATGTTCAATACACACAAAGTGCACTAGTATAAACCTATAGTCAAGATAAACTAATGCCAAATTACACTACAACCTTACCAATGGTTTATCCAAATCCATCTAGGTTGTGAACTGTAACCTCCTTTAACCGAATTCTGATATTCATTTGAATTTAAAAGTTTCTATTTTTCTAAATTTTCCTAAATCTTTAAAATCATGAATTTTGATTTTCTTTAATTATCTATATGAAATATATGTTATAGATTTCATGATCATGATTATTGGGTTTATGATGCAGTTTTATAAGATTCTTATCATATTTATAAACCCCTTGGATTTTAAATGATTCTTGACCTTAAAAAGCCTAATAATCAAAGTTAGTACTTTTGGATTCTATAGTCCATTTACTATAAATCTATATAAATTACTATTTTGAATTTTATTTACGAAAGGGTTCAACCAGTTTTACTAAAAATTGTGGTTGGGCTAAATTTTAATATTTAGACCCATATTTTCATATAAATGGATTTATTCTTTTGGTTGATTATTATTGGGCTATTGGCCCAATTCATGGAAGAGCTTCCTATAAGCTTCTCCCATATTCCTTGCTTGCACTCATCATGATTTAATGGCTACTCCTATTCCTCAAGCCATTCACATCATTCCTCACTCATGACATTCCAAGTGTTCGTGCATCGTGTTCGTGTCCACCATCTTATTCTATTATGTTACATTACATTTATACACTTTTCTCCGTGTTCGACAGGATGGATAACCAACCAAATCAGTATTCATGTCGACAAGACGACACGGACAAAACACAACCACTACTAGTTGCCGGCCTCCCTCGGGTTTCGGCCGACCCAACGCCACCACGACCAGCACACCATCATCGTCGCCTTCACCGTAGTCACGATCTGGCAATCCGGTCGGATCTGGAACCACCTGTATTGACTCCACGCCCCGACCACCTGCTCCGTCTTGTCCATCTATGCGGCCACCCACAGCCTAAATATAGCCTAACTACCGCCATCATCATGATCATCCCCGATGCCATCTCCGCCACTCTACCAACGTGACCCCCGACCTAGAACCACCCCTCTACCCCTGTCACCATACCACCATCTCCAGCGCCACACACCACCAGAACCTCCATCACAACTACGGCTGAACCATCTCCACCACCACCAACCAACACCCAAAACACCCAGCGCCATCACCAGAATCGCCTGCACTCCACTCGCCATCCCTAGTCCCTTCCACCACCTTATTGGCCCATGTAGTCATGATCAACCTAATTTTGATAATTGACTTAAAATTTTGAATCTTATACGTAAAGTAAGAAGACTACAGAAGACCGCAACTATTCTCGTCAAGCAAGCTTTTGTCAATTTATTCTATATTTTCTCTTTTGAGGTTATTTTGTAAGTCGGATCACTGGCATTTAGATGAACATCCTCACAGAAACAAAATCCACTCATACCAAACCAAAACAATATCCAAATGCCATTCTGAACCAAATAACCATAAGAGCCTACTAGTCGAACTCGGTGCGAGTTCTCCCCGAACTCGGTGTCCTTGTATTACTCATGGCCAGAATGAATACATATTCTTTTGGATCCCAAATAATCAAAAATTTGAACGTTGCCCTAACCAAGTTCTGCCCGAACTCTGGTTCGAAAAAACCTATAAATAGAGAATATTGTTTTTATTTTACTCATCCATCTCATTCTTTATCTTATCTATTCATTATAAGCCTTCTTATTACAAAAAGCTTTCCAATCTTCACATTTCCAAGACAACTTTCATTCTTCTAAGTGCTGGTGTGTTCCTATTGGAAGTGTTCGAGTTGTACAAGCTTGGCGTATGAAAGCTTTTGAGATAGTATTATTATTATTATTATCATTATTATTAGTCCTATATGTCCTTATGGGCTTGGCTCTAAATTTATTTTCAAATTGGGTTTGGAGACCCTAAATATATAGTATTTTTATCTATTTTTAAATATAGTTTTGACCTAAATTTATTTAAGTTAGGGGTTTAAAACCGTAAAATAATTTTCTAGGCCTTCAAATATTATTTAAAAATATTTTGATTAATAAAAAATAGAGTTTCCAAATATTATAAATAATTTTTAAAATAGTTATATATTTATGCAATATCCTCCGAATCATAATCATGACTAATTAAATCATTTATTACCTTTGTGATCATGGACTTCTATCTCATCTCAATAATCATGCCAAACTTTAACCTTGACTTCTATATATCAAACTGAGCTACTTGAACTATTTGGACTCAATGTAACTACTTGTTTTGTCATTTGGGACCATCTTCTGGAGCATAATATCGGTACCTATTCTGTGTCGACACGTTCATATCATACACGTCGACTCCAACCAATTGAGGTGAGTTACTTTTTGATAGTTTTCGTTATCTTGATAATCTCTATGATATAAGTTTGCAGTGTTACACTTGATTCCTGATACGAGGGTACATGGATTAGTATACCTTGGATCCCGTCATGAGATATTTTTTCCTGGAAGATCCTGTACATGTCTTGTATTTCTTGTACATGTATAGACACTGATTCATAAGTGGGATGGCCCCTGTTCCACGAATGCCATGTCGTAACGTGACATGGTTGGATCCACTACACTAGTCGGAGATGGGGAAATATTAGTAGATTATGTGATCATATCCCAAATACTTGTGCATAGCTCACCCTCACCTCATAAAGGGTGTAGCTGTTGGCACATTAATTTTGATAACATTAACTACATCTTCGTGTTTTAGTTTCTCTATCCTTTTCAGAATCAGATACACCACAAAGCCTCTCAAAGGAAACTACAAAAGATCGGTGAAAACAAGGACTTTGCAATAAGTCTCATGGAAGAATAAAAGGCCGGTAAAAGAAAGACTGAAGAGAAGCCCATTTCAGATAGAGTCATGTTCTGACTTCCACAACTCCATTTTGTTGTGGAGTCCTAGGGCAGGAGAACTCATACAAATAACCATGTGTCACAAAATTGCTCAAATTCTACATTCTCGAATTCATTGCCATGATCACTTCGAATACGAGTGATCATGAATACCTTCTCATTTTGGACTTTCTTACAAAAAAAGGCAAATTCAGATAATGCATCATTCTTACGTGTGAGAAAATATATCCATGTGTATCTAGAGAAATCATCTACTATTACAAATGCAAACAACTTACCACCTAGGCTTGCAATTCTATTAGGCCTAAATAAATACATATACAGTAATTGTAGAGGTCTAGTGGTACTTATAGCATTCTTGGACTTAATTGTGGATCGGGTAGCTTTGTTCTTTTCACATTCACTACATACTGTATCTTTCTTGAAAGTAATATCCAGTAAGCCTTGTACCAATTTCTTCGTAGATAGTCTTATTGTGTCCATATTTGCATTACCGAGTCTCATATGCCATAGTTGACTCTCATCATTTTTGGCAAGTAAGCATCTACCTGCTTTGTTAGTATCTTCCAACAAATAGAAAACATATATACTGTCTTCCCTAATACCTTCAATGATAGTACTACCAGTTGAGCTATTAACTATAGTACATTTGTCTTTGACAAAGTTAATCCCATAACCATGATCAGCCAAATGACTTATGCTGAGTAGGTTATGTTTTAACTCGGTTACTAGATAGACATCTTTGATCACAGGATAAGGAGCTTTACCAATATTTCTGATACCTACTATATACCCTTTAATGTTTTACCGAATGGGACGTATCCTACTTTCTTCTTCGATAGTATAGCGAATAGAGAAGCATCGCCAATCATGTGCCGTGAGCAATCGTTGTCGAAGATCCACTTGCTTCTACTATGAGTAGGGTGTTCCACCTACAAGAGAATTTGTAGATGAAATTTTTGGTACCTATTTTATGGGGTCCTGATATGTTTGTCTTTGGTATCCAGGCACATATCTTTAAATCAACTAACTTCCTTACACTACATGTAGGAGAAATATGTCCAATGGTGCCACAATAATTACATCTAGCATGCTGAGTGTTAGGTGCAGTATGTTGTGCATGACTGGTACGTCTTGGTTTTCTAGTTGGGTATTTGTAATAAAATGCATGCCGGTTAGTCTTTTTGGACAAAGGTTTGGCTAGGTTTCGTCTGACAGTCTTGGATTTGATTATGTTCCGATGTTTCGGTAAGTGACACATGTTAGGGTGGGAAGCAGCAACCTCTGGTTATTTTTCTAACCTAATTTCCACTTTTTTGGCAGTATCATAAAGCATGGTATAGTCAGTTGTAAGAGTGTCATTTCTGACTAGTGCACATTGTGGCTCTTCTTCTCTTTGGATAAGTCTTCCTCTAGTTTGGCAATAGTCTTATCTTTTTCTTCGGATAGTCATGTAATCTCGTATAGTTACACTTGACAGAGGACAGCTCACCTGACTCACTAGGATTATCATTATTTCTAACTCATCTATTAGGTCGACAAGTTTTCCTATTTTACCTTTGTACTCTTTGAGTACCTTCTTAGAGTTCTGCTACGCAGTTTCTCTAGTCTCCTAAGAGGTCACTAAAGGCTCACCTAGCTGTTCAAAGGTAAAATCATCATAAGTATCAAACAGGGGATTAGTGTTTACCTGATCATATGTCATTAAGCATACATTTGTAGCGTCGTCTGATTGTTCATCTTCTGAGTCGCTAGCTACACTTTCATGCCATATGCTTTTAGTAGCATCTCTCTTGGAAGTTGATTTCTTTAGGTAACTCTTTTCATATTTGTTTCCCTTCTTAGTTGATGATGATGATGTTGGACATTCCTTCTTGTTGTATCCTTTCTTCTTACAACCGTGGCATATAGGATCTTCTTCATTATTGTTGCTATTGCTATTGTGTTCTTTTGTCCTTCGGTTGAATCTTATAATTTTTTGAACTTCTTTACTATGAGAGCTTGATCCTCAGTGTCGGAATCGCTGTCATCAGAATCTTCTTCGACAGATCTTCGATGTTGTATTTTAAGAGCAATTGACTTCTCCTTTGGTGTGACGTCTTTAAAGTCTTAAAGTTTCAGCTCGTGAGTGAGTAGCTTTCCCATGAGTGTTTCAAGAGACATGGTGGTAAGATTGTTTCCTTCAATACTTGTAGTAGCCTTTGGAATCCAGTTCTTCGTGAGAGCTCATAGTTATTTACAAACCTTCACATAGTTATTGTATTCCTTTCCTAGAGAAGATAAAGGATTTACAATATCTAAAATCTCGTAAACATCTGTGTAACTGATTCATTCTGCTTCATTTTGAACGCCTCATACTCTTGAGTAAGTCTACTGATCTTTGACAACTTGACTTGTGTCGTGCCTTCGTGAGTAACTTCGAGAAGTTTCCATACTTCGTTGGATGTTATGCATGTAGACAACCTGTTAAATAATTCAGTCTTGTCTAAAACACAAAATAAAGCGTTAATAGCACGTGCGTCAAGACTGGCCTCTTTCTTTTCAGAGTCAGTATACTTGTCATGTGATTTCTCAACCAATTCTTCGTCAATAAGAACACGGGGAGGCTTTTTATAACCATCAACAATAATGGACCATAGGTCAAAATCTAGAGATTTCAAGAAGAAACCCATGCTTGTTTTCCAGTAAGTGTAATTAGTATCATCAAACAGTGGGGGTATGTTTGTGGCTTGGCCTTCACTTATGAATTTCACAGTCACCATGTGTGATATAGTGGTCTAAAAAATAATAGCAATATTACCTTGCTTTACCTGTATAACCCGCTCTGATACCAATTGTAGGAACGGGATGTAAAGCGCTATACTCTAGTGGGGGTGAATAATGTAGGCAGCAAAAAATTAGCTATTAAAAATGGTTAGTAGCAAGATCATAAAAATATATCACATATATATAAATGTAAAGTAGAGAGCAGAGAATATGCAAACACAATGATTTATACTAGTTTTCCTCTGGTGAGGACTAATCCAGTCGGAAGAACTCCAACTTCCAGTTGAAATCCACTATAGAAAAATGCAAGTTTTCATGCGAAGTCCTTGCAACTTCTACAATACGAGCTTTGATCTGAAGCACTCGACCAACTTCAATTGTGAAGTGCCTATCTTCAATCAAACCTCTGATTACAATCACTCTGAAACTTCTATACCATACCACACTGGCAATCGACTAGAGGATTGTAACTAGCTTGGGATTTGAAAATGAAAGCTTAGAAGGCTTTTGGAAGACTGTAGTAGACTTAGAGAGAAGAGAAGAGAGAATAAATTATTGTGTTGAAATGGTAGAAATTATTCTCTATTTATAGGTTTTCTAAAGGAAGAATTCGGGCAGAATTCTTTGAGAGAATCTCGGCAGATAGCCGTTGTATATGTAACTGCAGGGAGACTAAGTTCAAATGCCAACGTTCCACTAACCGAACTCGGGCCGAATTTGGTTCGTACTCGGTTCGAATTCTGTTGGTCCAGAATTGGTTTGTTAGGTTGCAAATTGGGTTTTGGGCTTTTGAGAAGTCAAGAAGTTAAGAGCTTTTGTAAGTGGGCTTATTTTCAAAATCAAAGGGTATTTTGAAAACATTTTTGGGGTAGCCTATTTGCTAGTACGACTCGATGTACATTGTATTCCTAGACTCATTAAATTGTAAAAATATATTGATATTGAAAATACAGACTAAATGGCAAAACCGCTCCAAGTCTTGAATGGTAGCAGTAGTAGTTTGAGCAGATCGTCCAAGTAGCCATTATATCGAGGCAGGGTTAGATCAATTATTAAAATCAGGTTTGACCATGACCAATGGGCCAACAACCATCTCCCGACTGGCCTCCAAGAAGGTTGTTAGAGGACTCCCAAGCATTCCATTCAATAAAGATATCGTATGTGAAGAATGAGAGAAAAGTAAGTTAACAAAGTTCTCTTTCAAATTCATCAACTCAGTGAGCACTACTAGACCTCTCGAACTTATTCATATGAATTTATTTGGTCCTAGTAGATTAGCTAGTCTTGGTGGCAAACTCTATGCTTTCGTTTTAGTTGATGATTTTTCGAGATTCATCAGTGATTTTTCTTGCAAATAAAAGTGATACTTTTCGTGAATTTGTTGCTTTTTGTAAACGAGTTCAGAACGAAAAAGGCATTATGATCAACAAAATTAGAAGTGATCATGGAGGAAAATTTGATAATGTCGATTTTAAAAGATTGTGATAAAAATGGATTTGGTCATGATTTTGCTTGCCCTAGTACTCCACAACAAAATAGTGTTATGGAAGGAAAGAATAGAACCCTTGGCGATATGGCAAGGGTCATGTTAAACCAATACATGAAGAACAGATGGCAACTCTAGAGGGGGGTGAATAGAGTTTATAACGATAATAACCAATTAAAAATTAAAACTCTTTCACAAGCTGAAAGTAATCAGAGTCAATACGAAAATAAATAAGGAGCAAGAAAGCATACGCAAACACAGCCGATTTTAACCTGGTTTCCCTCGTGGAGGACTAGTCCAGGCCTGAGAACTCTAGCTCAGATTAAATCCACTATTTGTGAAATAGTAGTTACACCCGTGTCTTTTCTTCAGAAGAGCACGTCAACTTTTTACAAAGATCGCAGTGGCGATGCTTGGAATTTTTCAAGCGACTTCTTGAACTCTTGCACAAACTCTTAACTGAAAAATGCTGAGCACTTGAGGCTTAGGGAGCTTGTGGCTAGTAGATGAAGAAGGGTATGGCTTGTATTGAGCTTTAGAGAGAAGAGAAGATTGGATGATTGAAAATGAGAGAATTCATGGCCTATTTATAGGATACCATGTAGGCAGAATTCGGCCAGAATTCTATTTGGATCATTCAAAAATTGGCCGTTACAACTTGCAACCAGCCAACCCTAAAAATTAGGGTGCTGATTTTTAGGGGACAAAGTTCGGCCCGAACTCTGTGTGGAGGCAGAGTTCGGCCCGAACTCTGTCTCGAGAGCACAAAATGGGTTATTGGTCCAATGGGCTTATTTGGATGTGTGTGGAGCTTTTGGATTTTGGGTAGGGTATAGGTTAAGTCTCAGATGCTCAGCACAACTCAGCTTAGATAAGTCTAGACTCAATAAAATTATAAAATACAGACTCAAAAATGACTTGCATTGCAAAACTGAGCTGTCGTCTGACTTGTGCTGGATGTAGTCTTCATGTGTCGTATTGAATTATCACAAATATTATTTAGTCAATTCTATCAATATTTGGTTGACTGTGACTTTGTGTCAACAATCTCCCCCATATTGATAATTGACAAAATAATAATTATATTTTCAATATTCATACCTGGACACATTTAAGGACAAAAAGCATAGCTCCCAAAAGCATAGCTCCCCCGTAATCAGTGCTGAGCTTAAAAAATAGCTCCCCCGTAGACATGCTTTGAATCCTGTTGGCCTGATAAGAACATTCTCCCAAAAGCACAGATACAGAGACAAAAAGAATATAGAATATACAAATATCTCCCCCTTTTGGCAGTTAGCAATTAACCATAATCAAATAAGAACTGCCAAGCACACCAAAAGATAATAGAAGAAACTGCATAGAAACTGATAAAACTACTAAATGTCTGAAAAGTCACACATAATAGTAAGTCTAATACAATCAAAGTGCATAAAAGAAACTAAAATCCAAAGTGCAGAAAGAAACATAAGCTATGATCCTCAGTAGCAGCACCAAGTAGCAGTCCATATCCATCATCGAGCTCGTGAAGGCCCAGCGTCGTCTGATGGATCAGTGAAGGAACGACGAGGGTCCACGAAGGCTGCATCGGATCCAAGTAGCGAATAACCCAAGGGTCATCGATACGATATCCCTCACGACCAGGGTCCCGCTCCATAGGAATAGGCATGGAAGGATGGCGAGACATGGAGTACCGAATATTGTGCAGCGAGTTGCTGATGCACTCATCTACAGGGTGGTCCGGTAATCCAGCTGAGTCCAGCGATCATCCTCTAAGGTGAAACGATCGTAGAGTATGGTCTGAAGAGACTCGAGAGTGGCAGGAGGAGGAGGAGGATCCTGTCCAAGAGGGGGCATCTGGCTCATCATCAGAATGCTCAAACACGGGTGAGCCAACGGCTGCTTGAAGCCTCCGTGCCTTTGAAAGAAAGGCAGGGGCAGGTAAGAACGGACACTCATCAAGAGGTATGCGAAAAGCACGAAATATCACAGAAGATACAAAGCTAAAGCAAGGATCTTGGTTTCTTCCTAGAATTAATCATCCAGTCCATCATGGTACGTGAAAGATTAAATGGTACATGAAAGTTGTAGGAATGAAATCGTAAAGCACAATACTCTAGAGGGGGGTGAATAGAGTTGGCAGCGAATAATAGTAATTTAAAAATATTAGCAGCAAGATCACAGAATAATAATCACAACTAAATAATGTAAAGGCAAAGATAATAAAGAAAACGCAAAGACAACGATGTATACTGGTTTCCTTCTGTTGAGGACTAGTTCAGTCGGTAGAACTCTTGCTACCAGTTGAATCCACTATTGGCAAAATTGCAAGTTTTCTTACGAAGTCCTTGCAACTTCTACAACGCGAGCTTTGATACGAAGAACTCGTCCAACTTCAATTGTGAAGAGTTGAATCTTCTATCAAGCCTATGATTACAATCACTCTGAAACTTCTAGACCGCACTGCACTGGCAAATCAACTAGAGGATTGTAATTGGCTTGGGATCTGAAATTTGAAGCTCGAGAAAAACTCTTTGGAAGACTGAAAGCTTTTGAAGAGAGAAGATTGAAAGTGAATGAGTGAGTTAAAATGATCAAAATCCTTCTCTATTTAGGAGTTCCAAAGACAGAATTCTGGCAGAATTCGGACAGAATTCGGGCAGAACTTGATGAGAAAATCTCGATCAAATCGCAACTGCAGGAGGACCAAGTTCCAAGGAATTCAAAAACAAAACGGCCACTAACCGAACTCTGGCCAATTCTGTCAGGGTTAGGTTAGGGTTTTAAAATTAGTTTTTGGGGAATTTTGAAAACCTTTTTGAAAACCTTTTTGAAGCTTTTATAAATACGAATGTTTTACAAAACTAAGGACATTTTAAAAGCAGTTTGAAATCTTTTTGGAATAGCCTATTTGCCAGTACGACTCGGTGTACAAAGTATTCCTAGTCTCAAATAAAATGAAAAATATATTGCTTAAAGAAATACAGACTCGAACAGGCAAACAGAGCTTCGGTCTTGAACTGTGTAGATAGCTGTTCTTGATCATGTCCAAGAGTCCGAGATATCCTGACTAGCTTCATATATCGAGACAGAGTTTGATCAATTATTAAAATCAGTTTGACCATATGACCAATGGGCCAAATCTCCTCCATTTTGATAATTGACAAACTATGAATGATATAACATCTAAGCTTGGAATCAAATAAAAAATAGTAAAGTAAAATTGTTCATATCCTGCATGCATATTCTCAAAAGATGTTAGATCCTTATTTCTCCCCCGTTGTCACTTAGCAAAATAATTGCAAAAGAGAAAAACTCCCCCGCAATCAATGCATAAGAAATAAACAGTGAAGAAACACATAATAATAAATTTATAAAAATTATGACAAATGGTTAAAAAAATAACATCACAGGCATGTATTTCTCAGGCAGTTTATAATAGAACAAAGAATTAATACAACAGTGAGAATAATAGAGAATTATGTCACAGGCAGTTTAAAATATAGAAGCAAATAAAGATGCTATAAATAAATAAACTGATGTGAAAAATAAACTACGAAATCCATAAAGATGAAATGATGTGCAAAAAACATCAGTAAAATATCCAGTACAAGTCTGATAAAAAAAAGCTAAAAAGATAGAAACTTGGAATATCGGAGTATTTCTAAGTATATAGTAGATAATGTCTAAGTCTCAAAAATCAACTAATATCACATCTCCTCATTACCATCATCATCATCAGCATGACCGGCATGTCCAGAAGGACCAGCTGCAGAGGTACCAGCTCTAGAAGGGTGAGGAGGAGCGCCAGTGTAAAACTCACCGACATAGTCTCGAGGAGCACAGTCAGAACGGTACCAATCATATGCGTTATCGGGCTGAAAGTAGGCATGAACAGCCTCGTCCTCACAGCGGTAACCAGAGAAGGCTGGATCTCTAGGAATAGAACCGGCAGAATGTCCAATCTGGGCAAATCGGAGATCAGCGAGAGAATTTGCTATCGCCTGATAACGAGTGACATCGCGGAACTCACGCTCGCGAGCCATATCCGTCATCGAGACGTGCAAATCAGAAAGATGCTGGTGTATGCCCTCAAAGGTCATGTCATACTGCTGAGTAGGTGGAGGAGGTGGAGTAGTAGGAAGAATAGTAGAAGAAGCAGCAGCAGTCATACTACGACGAGATATTTCAGAAACTTGGGCTCAGGGTCTTGAGTACAAGTTGACAAATCAATATCAAAACGCTGGAAGATGCGTGGAAGAATCATCGCATAAGAGAGATTTCTATCTCTTGTACGACAACGTCCCATCATCTGGATAATGGTCTTAGGGGCAAAAAATGGAATTCCCTTAAGAATGTGATACATAGCAGATAATTCAAGAGATGTCACATCATCCTTTGAAGTAGATTCAAAAGGAGAGTGAGTAGATGATGCGGTGCAATTCATAATTAAATAAGTTCAACTTGATTGCCTTGAACTTTCCAGAGCGAACTCGATCAGGTGCACAGAGTTCAGCTTTGAAACTAGCAAGTGTCGTGTCGTCGGGGAAATCAAATTCAGTGATATCAACAAGCGGTGCACCTTCGTTAGATAAACCAAGGATTTCCGCTAAGAGGACATCATTGAACTCGATGTCTAGTCCGCCAACGAGTACTTACGTCAAACATGTTTAATATGATATTGCAGTAGAACAGTCTAATGGCATTAGTTGCTACCGGAAACAAAGTTTAACAACGTGTTGTAACCCTAATGCCTCAAAATATTGGCGGTGTTCTGGAAACACAGTCCATTTGATAGGAGCGCCTGTGCATATGGATCGCATGAAAAAGTCTCCATACCACAGAAGGGCTTGATCTAGGGTTTGAAAGTAAAACCTATCGAACGCGCCATCGCTAGATTGGACTGGCGAAAATTGGAATCCGTGGGTGGATTCGAAGATGATCCTTCCTCACTAGGATTGGTCGTCTTCTTCCTCTTGAAGGGGTTAAATCCCTTAGGTGCCATTGTGCAATAAAGTAAAATGTACGAAATTGAAAGGAGGAGAAATATGAAGTTATACCTCCCGAGATTCGAGTATGTTGAAGAGAACAACGAACTCCATACGAATCCAAAATTTGGATGGATTTCACCACGTTGATAGGGAGAACGGAGTGGTAAGAACTAGGGTTAGGGAGCTCTCGCGCGACTGCTGTTGCTGTGATGGTGGTATTTAGAAGCAGTAAAGAAGAAAGGCTCTTGGGTTCTGGTTATATAGCCAGATACCTTCAACCGAACTCGGGCCGAATTGGTCCGAAGTCTGGCCGAATTCGCCTGATTTGGTTTGGAACACTTTTTTTTCATTGGCTCATTTCAAAGATTTAATTCAAAGATTAGTAATTTTAACATTCAATTAATATAATTAATGTTATTTTATAGATTAAATATCGTTACACAGCGACTGTCTCAGATTAGCTGTAGGAGTACTGTCCCAGCTGGCGGAGGTTCACCGGGGAACTCTTAAATACCGCTTCGCTTCAACCGTAGTTGTGGTGACAGACAGACTCTTTATTGGCTTGTCTAACACAGTTTTTGCGTATTGAAATAAAATCATAAAATAAAATTAATTAACATTATTGACGTCCAAAATTCCTAATTCTCGATGTAAATAATTGAAACGATCTTCTGCTAAAGGTTTTATGAAAATATCAGCTAATTGATTCTCAGTATCTATGTACACAAGGTCAATATCTCCATTTTGATGATGATCCTAAGAAATGATGTCGGATCTCGATATGCTTAGTACAGAATGACATACTGGATTCTTAGTCAAATTAATTGTGCTCGTGTTGTCACAGAAAATAGGAATGTGTGTGTAAAATAAATCATAGTCTTCTAAGGTTTGTTTCATCCACAAAATCTGAGCACAACAACGTCCTGCGACGATATACTCAGCCTCTGTTGTTGATAGGGCTACAGAATTTTGCTTTTTACTAAACCATGAGACTAAAGCTTGCCTAAGAAATGACATGTGCCGCTGGTACTTTTTCTATCAACTTTGCATCCAGCAAAATCTGCATCCGAGTAACCAATAAGGTCAAAGGACTTAGTTTTGGGATACCATAAGCCAACAGAAGTACCCTTAAGGTATCGAAAGATACGCTTAACTGCGCACAGATGTGATTCTTTGGATTAGCTTGAAAACGTGCAAACAGGCAAACACTAAACATAATATCTGGACGACTAGCAGTTAAATAAAGCAAACTACGATCATACCTCGATACTTACGTGTGTCGACTGGCTTGTCTTGTTCATCAATATCAAGCTTTGTTGAAGTTGCCATCGGAGTGCCAATAGGTTTGACATTTTCCAGATCAAACTTCTTTAGCAAATCTTTTGTGTACTTGGCTTGATTTATGAATGTCCCATTGTCAGTTTGTTTGATTTGCAGTCCGAGAAAGAATGTCAGCTCTCCCATCATGCTCATCTCAAGCTCATTCTGCATACACTTAGAGAATTCTTGACACAGAGATTCATCAGTAGATCCAAATATAATATTATCAACATAGACTTGTATTAAGAGACGCTTTCCATTAAAAGACTTAATAAAAAGTGTAGTGTCAACCTTGCCTTTTGAAAAACCGTTGTCAAGTAGAAAAGAACTTAGACGATCGTACCAAGCACGAGGGGCTCGTTTTAAACCGTATAAAGCTTTCTTCAACTTGAAAACATGATCAGGGTTTTTAAAATCTGTGAAACCTGGAGGTTGTGCTACAAAAACTTTCTTTTATAAAACCATTTAAAAAAGCACTCTTGACATCCATTTGAAATAATTTGAAATTATGAAAACATGCAAATGCACATAACATGTGAATGGATTCTAATCTCGCAACTGGGGCATAAGTCTCATCGTAGTCGATACCTTCTTCCTGATTGTATCCTTGAGCTACGAGTCGAACCTTATTACGAGTAACTAAACCATTCTCGTTAAGTTTATTTCGAAATACCCAACGGGTGCTAATGACCGTATGATCAATAGGCTTGGGAACAAGTTCCCAAACTTGATTCCGTTCAAATTGTTTAATTTCTCATGCATAGCACTAACCAAAAATGATCACTACATGCTTCATCCATTGTTTTGGGTTCTAGCTGTGAAATGAATGCAATACTAGAAATAATATCTCTACTGGATATACGAGTACTTACACCTTTGGTAATATTACCAATTACCAAATCCTTTGGATGATCAGCCGTGAATTTTAATTTTTTTGGCAGACTCTGAAGGTAGCTGGTTCCTGGATCTTCTCTAGGAGGATCAGCTAGTGCCGAGCTTGGTTGAGAATCAGCTGTTGTTGAGCTTGGTACAGTTAGATCTTCGTCATTGTCATCGATAGTCATTTGATTCAGTTCATCAAAGGTGACGTTGATTGACTCTTCGATGATCATAGTTCGTTTGTTGAAGACTCTGTCTCCTTTGCTCTTGGTCGCATAACCTAAAAATATACCTTCATCGGCCTTTTCGTCAAACTTTCCAAGTTGTCTTTTGTATTAAGAATAAAGCATTTACAACCAAATATTCTAAAATTTAAAACTGATGAATTCTATCAAACCATAACTCAAATGGAGTCTTCTTCGATTTGGGTCAGATTAGAACTCTATTGAGAACAAAACAAGCTGTATTGACAGCTTCAGCCCAGAAATATTTGGGTAGACTAAACTGGTTTATACTCGGCCATTTCGGATAGAGTTCTGTTCTTACGTTCCACAACTCTATTTTGTTGTGGAGTCCTAGGGCAGGAGAACTCGTGTACAAAATCGTGTGTGTCAAAAATTGCTCAAACTCTGCATTCTCGAATTCGCCACTATGATCGCTTCTAATACGAGTGATCATGTAACCTTTTTATTATGTACTTTCTTGCAAAAGGCGACAAATTCGGATAATGCATCATTCTTGCGTGTCTAGAAGTATACCCACGTGTATCTAGAGAAATCATCTACAATTACAAAAGCATATAACTTACCTCCGAGGCTAGCAACTCTGCTAGGAACAAATAAGTCCATATGTAGCAATTGTAGAGGTCTAGTAGTACATACTGCGTTTACTACTTGAATGTGGATCTGGTAGCTTTGTTCTTTTCACATTGGCTGCATACCGAATCCTTCTTGAATGTTATGTCCGATAAACTGCGTACTAGCTTCTTCGTGGATAATCTTGAGATTGTGTCCATATTTGCGTGACCGAGTCTCATATGCCACAGATGACTCTCATCACTTTTAGCCATTAAGCATCTACCTGAAATGTTAGTTTCTTCCAACAAATAGAAAACATATATGTTGTCTTCCTTGATACCTTCAAAGATAGTACTACCAGTTGAGCTATCAACTATAGTACATTTGTCTTTGCCAAAGTTGATGCCATAACCATGATCAGCTAGATGACTTACGCTGAGTAGATTATGTTTCAACTCGGTAACCAGACAGACATCCTTAATCACAGGATAGGGAGACTTACCAATCACCGATACCAATGATATACCCTTTCAAGTTGTTACCGAAGGAGACATAACCTTCCTTCTTTTTCTTCGACAGTGTTGTAAATAGTGTAGCGTCACCGGTCATATGCCGTGAACAACCGCTGTCGAGAATCCATTTGCTTTTAGCATGTAAAGGTGTTCCACCTACAAAACAGTTTGCAGATGAAACTTTTGGTACTCATTTGGTATCCATGCATAAATATTTAAATCAACAAGCTTTCTGATTCTACATGCAAAAGAAATATGACCAATGTGGCCACAATAATGACATTGTGCATGTTTAGTGTTGAAAGCTGAGTGATGTGCACGGTTGGTAGGTTTAGGTTTTCTAGTATAGAAGAAAGCATACCTATAATCCTGTTTGGGCTTAACCTTTTGGAGTAAAGGTTTGATAGGGTTAGTTCTGACAGTGTTTGGTTTGGGAATGTTCTGATTATTTGGTAAGTGACACGTGTTAGGGTAGGAAGCAGCAGTCTCAGGCTGTTTTCCTGACCTAATTTCCAATCTTTTGGAAGTGTCATACAACTTAGTATAGTCAGAAGTGAGTGCTTCCATTCCGACTTGTGCACTTTGAAGACTTTTTTTTCTTTAGAAAGTTCTTCTTTCAGTTGGTCAATAACCTTGTCTTTCTCTTCAGATGACTTGGTAGTCTCGTGTAATAAGAGCTTAATAGAGGAAAGCTCACCAGACTCACTAACATTATTTCTAACGTCGGCTAGTAGGTCGGTAATTCTTCCTATTTCACCTTTGTACTCTTTGAGTACCTTCTTAGAGGTTAATATTTGCTAAGCAGTTTCCTGTAATCACTTATCAGTTCACTGAAGGCATCTCATAATTGCTCAAAGGTGAAGTCATCATATGTATCAACTACAGGTTCAGAGAGTACCTGATCGGATGCCATAAAGCATATATTTGTAGCGTCTTCTGATTATTCATCTTCTGAGTCGCTGGCTTCACTTTCATGCCATATGCTGGTGTTGGCATATCTCTGAGATATTGATCTCTTCAGGTTTTCTTTTTCATACCTGTTGCTCTTCTTGCTTGATGATGAGTTTGTAGGATAATCCTTCTTCATGTGTCCCTTCTTCTTGCAGCCGTAGCAGACAGCATCATCTTGATACCAGTTGTTGCTGCTATTGTTTTCTTTGGCTTTCTTCTCATATCTCATGAATCTTTTAATTTTCTTGCTGGGAGTGCTTGATCTTCAACATTAGATTCACTGCTGTATGAATCACCTTCAGCAGCTTTTCTGTGCTGAGCCTTGAAAGCGATCGTCTTCTCCTTTGGTGCAGGCTCTTCAAAATCTTATAGCACCAGTTCATGAGTGAGTAGCTTACCCATGAGTACTTCGAGGGACATAGTTGTGAGGTCATTCCCTTCAATGATCGCAGTAACCTTTGGAATCCAGTTCTTGGTAAGTGCTCGCAGGAGTTTGTGAATCTTTTCATGGTTACTGTAATCTTTGCCTAGGGAGGACAAAGGATTTACAATATCCAAGAATCTTTCGAACATCTGAGGAACTGTTTCGTTGGGCTTCATCTTGAACACCTCATACTCTTGAGTAAGTCTGCTGACCTTTGATTCTTTGACTTGAGTCGTGCCTTCATGTGTGACTTCAAGGAGCTTCCACACTTCATTAGCAGTTGTGCAGATAGC
>JANAVB010024492.1:0-73678 GCA_029216955.1 Iris pallida
GACTCTAGGGAAACTTGTTCTACTCAAGATGAACAAGTTAATCCTATTGAATTAGAGGAAATGTATAATTCTTTTAATTCAGTCCAAAACTCTTTAGAAGCGGTTCAGAAAGATGTTATGAATCGAGAAAGAGTTAATACTGTTAAATATGACAAACCTAATCTGATCAAATATTATTACAAAGGACCTTCTCCAATGGATGTTTTGTATGAGGAAAATGATTCTATAATTCAGAATCATTACTGTGCCGGAGAAATCTATGAATGGAACATAGATGGTCTTTCTGATAAGCAAATACATGATCAATTACATCGAATATTGATGTATTCCAATGTTGCTAAAGCCGCTGGTAATAATGATCGACAAATTGCCTTATTTGTCGCCAGTGGATTTACAGGCATCCTACGTGGATGGTGGGATCATTGCCTGAGTAATGAGCAACGAATGGAAATAATAAATGTCACTAAGACAGAAGATGACAGCAGAAATCTGATGCTGTTTATACTCTAATATATAATATATTAGAGCATTTCACAGGACATATTTCTGATGGGGGGAGAATTAGAACCCTATTACAGAATTTAAGATGTCCAACTTTGACTCATTTCAGATGGTATAAAGATACTTTTCTGAGTAGAGTCATGGCACTCGATGATGCCAATGCATCACATTGGAAATCCAAATTTATTGATGGATTGCCCAACCTCTTTGCTAAAAAAATACGGCAAAAGTTGAAGGATAAGAATAATGGCGAAATACAATATCAAAATTACACCTATGGAGCATTAATCAATGCTTGTGTCCAAGAAGGCTTAGCTTTATGTAATGATTTAAAGCTAAGGAATCAATTAAAATCGCAAAGGCTTTCGGAGAGAAAGCAATTAGGCGAATTTTGTAGTCAATTCACTGTTGATGATTACAAGCCTTATGATAAGAAGGGAAAGACTAAGAAGGATTATAATAGAGAAAAGGGAAATAAACCCAATGCGGATCTTTAGGATTTTGCCTAAAGTGCTCGATTTCTGCTGAATTGGTGGAGCAAAGCATTCCTTCATAATGGATTCTCGTCCTCATTTTTATGGGATAAAAATTTCTCTCAAAGTATTTTTCTTTGAGCTGCCAGGGATCCCAAGTGTCATAGGACACAGGAATATCATTCCGATCCAGACATATTATGTCTTCCTCAGCTGATTTCTGAGTGTAGATTGTCTCCATTTCTGCAAGAGTAGCCGCCTCTTGATAGGAAAATTTTTTCCTCTGTTGCTCATTGGATACATTATCGGCTGAAACAATAATATTTCTCCTTACAGGAATTTGGTCCTGTCTCCTGTGAGTCTTTCGACTTTTGGGTTTGCTCCCATTTGGGAGGCTCCCATGGCTGCTTGCCCATATCGCGCCTGCTCATTCTGCAAAAATTTGCGAGTTAGAAAATCAGGAAGACTATTTTTTTCACCTTTAATATATTCAATATCAAAATCAAAAATAGCTAATTCAGCCTGCCATCTAGCAAATATCTGTTTTGATGCTAGATTTTTAACATCTTTCTCTAAGACTGTTTTTGCAGAGCTACAATCTATTCTAAGCAAAAACTTCTGATTAAGTAAATCATCTTGGAACTTATGAATGCATTTTATTATAGAAAGAATTTCTTTCTTGATTGTGGAATAATTAAGTTGGGTATCATTCCATTTACCCGAGCAAAACCTCACTAAGACTTCCTTATTAGTCTCAGGGTTTCTTTGCTTCAAGATGCCACCATAACCAATATCACTGACATCTGTTTCCACAATTTTAAACCATTCAGCATTTGCTAAATGTAAGCAAGATAAATTCTTAACCTTCTGCTTTATTATCCTAACTGCCTTAGTATGTTCTTCTGACCAGGCAGGTGGATTCTTCTTCAATCTTTGATACAAAATTTTTGTATCCTGAGCTATGTTCTTGTAAAAGTCAGAAACATAGTTCAATGCCCCAAGAAACCTTTGCAACTGCTTATTATCAGTTATTTCGTCAGGGAACTTAGAAGCAAATTCAATACTTCTATCAATAGGAATTATTGGTCTATTTGCTATATTATGTCCCAAAAATCTTATTTCTGTTTGGAACAACTTCATTTTAGGTGCTGATATCACCAACCCATTCTTGATGACTAAATGCTTAAAAATTTTCAAGTGTTTAAAATGTTCATCAAGAGAATTAGAAAATATTAATATATCATCTATATATGATAAAATAAATTCAGAATAATTATTGAATATTTCATTCATTATATTCTGAAATTCGGACGGAGCATTCTTCAGTCCGAAGGGCATGACATTCCATTCATAGTGCCCAAATGGAACTGTAAAAGCAGTCTTGTATCTATCCTGCTCAGCTATCTGGATTTGCCAGTAGCCTGATTTTAAATCAAATTTAGAAAAAATCCTTGCTCTAACTATTCTATTGAGCAGATCCCTCTTATTAGGGATTGGATATCTAATCCACTTTAAAACCTTATTGAGAGGTTTATAATTAATTACCAATCTTGGTACACCTCTCTCCCTCTCAACATTATTCATTACATAGAATGCTGTGCAACTCCATGGAGAGTATGATTTTCTTATTAACTTCTTGTCTATTAAGTCCTGTATTTCCTTTTTGCATATTTCCAGATATTGCTGATTCATCTGGCACGGTCTAGCCTTGGTTGGGATATCTTTCTCATTAAGGCTATCCTCATAGGAGAGTGAAACAATATGCTGTTTCCTATCCCAAAATGCATTTGGAAGATTGCTACAAGTCTGAAGTTTAAACTCTTCTTCGACCTGCTTTATTTTATCCTTTATCTCTGGTTTATTTAATTGTTCAGAGATTTGTATTTGCCTTATTTCCTCCCGGAGAAAATTGATTTGATTTTCTTTAAAATCAATTTCTCTTATCTCATTAAGTATTTTGATCATTGGATCACGAATAAATTCAAAGGTTACTTCTCTACCCTTACAAACAGTAGAAATTCCCTTTAAATTAATATTCTTTATTGGCATAAGTTTTTCTAGGAAAGGAGTTCCTAGAATAACATGTTGAGTTATTTCCTTAACTACCACAAATTGCAATGGTATGGTAGCAGAATTTTTACAGACATTAACATCTGTAACCTTATATGGTGCTGTCAGGGCTTTATTATTAGCAGCACTAAGTGTTTGAGTTGTGCGTTCACAATACTTTATTGGAATCACACCCTCTTTAACACAATTGAGATCCTTAGCCTTATTAGGATCATAATTCAGAAATTCCTCTTTAAGACGTTCGTACTCCAATTTTTCTTCAGAGAGTACATTAACGCTTTGATTTCTGAATTGTTCGACTAACTCTCTCAGATCTTCCTTAGTAAATTCTGACTTAGATCTGAACTTGTAGTCTGTGACTTCCATTGGAGGTCTAATTGGAATCTTACTTGTTTCCATTTTGGGTTTAACAATAGGACTCTCATGAAGCTCTACTCCTTTAAGCGAATTAAATTTATCATTTAGCTTCTGAATATTCTCCTCTATTCGGGTCAATTGTTTACCCATAACTTGAATAAAGGTATTAGTGTAATTATTTTGCAGTATTATTTTCTGCATCTCCTTTATTGTGGCTTTCTCATGTTCTATAGCCTTATAGAACGAATTAGCCTCAATATTAGTATTGAATGGAGCAGATATTTTAAGAGATTCGTTAGGAGGATATAATGATTTTATTTTCTGTCCTCCCTTAGTGGTCCAAATCTTAAATTGCTCCTCTATGACATTTATATGTCTTATTCTACCACTAAGATATTCCTCAAGGAACCAATCTCGGAACCATCGTACCTTCTGCATATTTGAAAGGTCTTCTTCATACATTTTTTTTCTATATTCTTTACGTTGATGAACTTTGAATTGGTATTGAAACCATTCCCTAAATTCTCTATTTTCTTCGCTGTAATATTCTTTCTTACAGCATTCAATCATAGCTGGTGAGAGTCTATAATCCATTAAAAATTAAATGCCATTTTCGACATTGTCGCCTCCTCATCTAATTTAGATGACTGAGAATCTGATTTGGAAGCATATATTGGATGAACAACATTAGATTCATTTATTTGAATCTTTCTTATTTTGTTTTCTTCTATATTAGAAGAATCACCTTCTGATTGCTTATCTGAGATAGATTTCTCAGTTATGAATCTCCTAGAACTTGATGTGAAGATTCTGGCTTTTATTTGTGGAGTAAATCTAACTTCCACATCGCCATCTGGAGTCTGAATTATTTGATCTATTTCCGAATCCATTATGGGTTTCGGAGGTACTGCCATATTCAGGGTCCATTCTTTAGGAAAGTTTATTTCTTCCCATTTAATTATTCTATTAGTAGCTACTTTAGTAGTCAAGAGATTAGTCTCTACTAAAGTAGTCTGTCCTGGTTTAGTAAGGTGTTTGGCCTTTAGGGCTAAAGTATTTAACACCTTAAAATGAACTCTATAGATTATTGCTATAGTTTCAGATCCAGGAAGAAAATTATAACCAAATATCTTTAAATTCAAAGACACGACTTCTAACAGGTTTGCATCTGTTAGGGATAAGCTTAAATTAGGATAAATATTAAAATATACTGGACCATGACACAGACTTGTCTGCATAACTCCCATTAGGGATTGTGCCCAGTCTAAACACCGACCATCTCTTAAAGATGTCAGTAATGATGCATTTAAACCTTGAAGTGTTAAAGGTTTTAATGCTACTTGTATTAGTCCAATATGAATGAAATTATATTTATCTCTATAATTAGAGATATCGTCTTCAGATAATAACTTAATTATTTGTTTATTATCTGAGACTTGGACTGTTCTTTTCATTGTTTTGATTGCAATGGAAGACTTGAAATCAAAAGTACCTATTTGATATATTTCCTTAGGTTGAACTTTTGGAATTGTCCATTTGTTCAACTCTTCTAATTCCGTAGGAAATTCATACAGATTGGTATTCTTAACAGACTTACCCTTATTAAGGGTTTTCTTATTCGAACCTATTAGGTTGGCCAGTTGATCACTCATCTGAGGAGGATCTATCTTGCTACCTTCTTCATGTAAACTATTAAACTGCATTCTGTTATTAATATCAATACTACTATCGCTAATGTCTAAACAGCTTAGGTTTAATTCTTCTGGTAGTAAAAAGGTTGTACGGCTGTCAACGATTTACGGCTAAACAAGGCACTCTCTGCCATTAAACGCCTACGCGACTTTGGTGCCGTCCCACAACACATAGACACGCCATACAAACTATTCCTAAGCATTCAGACATAACAATTAGCAGTAGTAAAACAACAACAAATTACATTTTAATAGTCACATAAAGATAATAGCAAGATAGAACGCACCTACTCACGAGCCATCATGGCTCTGATACAAAATGTAGACAGGATCTTCAAAGAGGCCAGAAGAGTAGAAGAGTAAGATTGAATATAGCAAACTTAAACTTTTATTGAAAAGATTGAATATAGCAAACTTGAACTTTTATTGATAATAATAGTAGTACAAGCACTCACAAGCACACACTCTTACAGAAGAAAGAAAGTAGAAAACTTAGCACACTCAAATGAGGCAAGAGGCCTCAATTTATAGTACAGAAGGACTCAAGGCAAACCGACAGCATCCGGTTATTACAAGCCATCTGTCCAGCAGTACCGTCTCGAGCTAATTATTAAAGTTACACATAGTGTATTGGGCACGTACGTGTCTCTTCAACTTTATGTCACATCTCCTTTTGCTTTGTTAAAGGAGATTCCTTCTTATCTTGAATTTGGCCTGATTCTGGATTGTAGGCCCCACCTCCACTATTATTGCTATTAGTGGCTGTCTCTGTCAATTCTGCCTTTATTCTGCTACCGCACAGTTGTCCTCTATTTTCCATCATCTTCACTATTCCTGGGTCGCCTTCGTGGCGCATGACTGGCGGACGATTCAACCACCACCTCCTTATTGCTTTCTGAGGAAGATTCATCCTCAATGCCATGAGCAGCAACTGACGCCTCCGATGACTTCATTGAATCATCATCATCTAGATCAAGGAAAATAGTATCCCCAAATATTTCCTTCATTTGGGAATGAATATATTTGCGACAGCGATTTTTCAATTCTTCTTTGGATATTTTAAGATTTTTCCTGAGTATATAATCTTTATATTTTCTCAGGTAATTATCCTCATAATCCATTATTTTTTCTTCTTGCAGCTTCTCTGATTCTTTGACTTCTGCTGCAAGAGATGCTTTGATTTCTGCTATTTTTTCTTTCTCATCAATTCTGTTCCACCATTTGATGAGAAAAATTCTTTTTAATTTGTAAATTCCAAACTCTCCCTCTGCACATTTGAGAGACCACTTCATTATGTGGGGAATATTATTAGACACCACCTACTAGTGCAATCAAATCCTTAATATAATACTCATTATTAATGAGTAAATCTATTTGAATGTACCATTTTTGGGTAACATAGAGATCTTTTTCTCTACTTTCTGTTGAGGCTCAGTTTCCTCATCAGAAACTCCAGGGGTAGAAGTATTACTTCTTTTTTAGCTTTCCCCTTGCTCGGTAGTATAGATTATCATATTCTTTGCTACTGTCTCTAAATTAGACAATCTTATTTGAGTCATCTCATCTTGAGATTTTAACTCTTTTATTTCTTTCTTTAATACCTTAATCTCATTTTGGAGATCTTGTATTGTTACAGCTTTTACCTCCTTATTTCTATATCTTCGGAGGACTTCATCCATGCTGTAAAATTCCTCTTTTTTATTAGTTCCTTCCTCATTCAAAGAACTACTATTTACCTTTTCTTCAACGCTAAGAAAATCTATTAACTTTTCTCTAGCACTCCTGCTGATTTCAGTAGATAATAGAGATTTTATTATCTCTCCTTTATCTTGAGCAGTCAATACATTAATTGACAATCCATTCATTTCGACTATGGACTTATAATACTCAAGATCATGTTCATTGGAACATTCTTCACAGCTACATTCACTATCACATTCGCACATATTAATTGACTCGTCATCACTAGACTCCTCTGATGAACCTAATTCTTCATCAGAATTTATCAATATTTTGTACAGGGTTTTCTTTAACCCTTCATCCTCTATTTCTTGGATCTTCTTCTTGGTATAACATCTATTAGCATAATGACCTATTTTGCCACATTTATAACATTTTATTTCCTTAGAGGATTTCTTCTTATGAGAAGATTTCTTCTCTTTTCCCTTTTCTTTCTCCTTATATTGCTGGGGATACTTCTTCTTCCTTTTTCTCCTATAATAGGGTTTATTTCCCTTTTCTCTATTATAATCCTTCTTAGTCTTTCCCTTCTTATCATAAGGCTTGTAATCATCAACAGCGAATTGACTACAAAATTCGCCTAATTGCTTTCTCTCTGAAAGCTTTTGCGATTTCAATTGATTCCTTAGCTTTAAATCATTACATAAAGCTAAGCCTTCTTGGACACAAGCATTGATTAATGCTCCATAGGTGTAATTTTGATATGGTATTTCGCCATTATTCTTCTCCTTCAACTTTTGCCGTATTTTTTCAGCAAAGAGGTTGGGCAATCCATCAATAAATTTGGATTTCTAATGTGATGCATTGGCATCATCGAGTGCCATGACTCTACTCAGAAAAGTATATATATATATATATATATATATATATATATATATATATATATATATATATATATATATATATATATATATATATACTACATATGTACATAATAATTTACTCATTTTAGTTTAATGAAGTATATTTTTAAGTAGGATATTCGTATTAATAAAATTTTCGTTCCCGGAATTAAGTGTATTGGCACGAATAGGAAAACGAGAATTAAAATTGCTATGGTATGAATGCAGTACGAAATTTCGTACCTGAGTCCTCAAACAAGTGAGGGAAACGCTCCCGAAAAGAATCTTCGTGCTTCCACGTCGATTCGCCCGGTGAATGATGCTTCTACGCAACACGGAGAGGCTTGGTGCAATCATGACTAAAATTTAGGTCAACTATGATTATTGATGAACTACTAGCATACGAGAACTTAATTGGATGGCACACAAGTGGCATTTGTGTAGTAGGCTCAAAATAGGTGAAAACCATATATTGGGTCGATTAGGTTGGATCGGTGTCGAGCCCCAAAATTAAATTAGAAGTTGTGTCAGGTTTTACGGTAGATGGTCAAGTGGCCGTAAAGTTGTGTGATGTAAATAGGATGCAAGGAAACAAGTTTGAGTGGGATATGATATATCAAAATGTAGATAATCTTGTTTACTGTAAAACTCATGAAGGATGTTTCGAGAGATTGACATCCCTGGCGCTCCAAAAAAATCAAAGTCCCAAAAAGTACATGATATATCAAAATGTAGATAATCTTGTCTACTGCAAAAATCATAAAGGACGTTTCGAGAGATTGACATCCCTGGCGCTCAAAAAATCAGAGTCACATAAAGTACATTTAATGGTCAAAACTAATTATAATAAAATAAAAATAAATTATTTAATTTTTTTAAAAAGACACCCTAAAGTCCAGGGGGCTTACATCCTACCCACCTTAGAAAATTTTATCCTCGAAATTACACTAAGGCATAGTTCAAAAGGATAGAAGATTTATATTCAAGGGAGTCAAGTACGAGAATTTAGGTATCATAGTCTGCAAAAATCTAAGGGGACTTAGGTAATATCACGATACTATTGGTCAATAACTCTATAAAGGAATTACTGTCAATTCACTGCTACTCCTATATGGGTTAAGGTTTCAATAGGCGAGAAAAATTATCTCGGTCGGACATAACTAGAGCGAGGCGACATTGGAGGGTTTATAGTTACATAAGAAGGAGACAAGTATAAGAGAATCGCAAACTGGGATGTTACAGGTTATGTTAAGGAGACTTGACAAGTTCAAGGAGTAAATTTTGCAAGAATAAGGCACGACTCGGTAGGCACTTAGTCAAAATTTTTGGAAGAGACGGTGCCTATGGTAATACGAATATTAGGCACAAAGAGGTAAAAAAAAAAAATCAAGGATTTGATTTTAAGATTATGTCACGATTAGGGAAAGGATAAGGTCATTCTCGATCTCATAGATGGAATGATCACAAGGTTGTGATTGCGATCATAGGATAGGTGACTAAGGATTAAAGAGACAGTGATATGGTTTAGCATATCTATCAGGTTTCTAGGATAACACATGATTCCTTAAACACGACTAGCCTCACATGATTCCTTAAACACGACTAGCCTAATATTATTCCAGAATCTAAATAATAGTATTTGAAGGTCTTCTGCCTTATCTTTTTTCCGTTAGTATACTCCTTGGCCTAGTATTCTCAATTTAACTTTCACTAACATAATTCCAAGCTTCTTATAATGTAATCCGTCAAGGTCTTCAATTGTCCTAGATTCTCGAATTTTAATACAACATTAAATTCTCAAGTTTTCCTCCGTCTATGGAACATCTTCATTTCAGAAATTTATCATCCACTATGTACTACTCAACTCTAGATTCTATTCATCAATTTATTTTAGGATACTCTACTTTTCTATATTGAAATCTTGTTTTCTTCTCATCTCATGCTGTTTCATTTATTGTCCTTATTTTCTGAACGACTTAATCTTGATGATATGTCTCTCTTATAACCTATGGTACTGGTTTCCCATATATTTGTACATCATAATCATTTTTCTCACTTTTATCTTGTCACATAATTCGTATCATCTATTTCTTCAAGATAACATCCTCTTTCCTTATTCGAATCTCAACTTTCAGATTGGATTTTATGACTACACAACTTGCCTAAGATATATCCTCTATGTAATCCTTATTAAGTCATCATGGATTGTCATGATCCGCACCCGCTTTTCGGATACGAGACGTGTCCGAGCCAGCCTACGCCGCAGAGTCGACGGTAGAACACTGTCGCGACCATGATGCTCAAAATCACAAAATAATAACTTTATTGCTCATTCACATTTTAAAGATTTATTACAGCAGTTACAAGATCTATATTGGAAATAAAATACAATGTTCTTACACATACTTGAAATAGCTACAACATCTATCTAAAGTCTAGGTTTCTGCCTGCAAGTACACCCGTATCTCCCAGTGCTAAGTGAAGCCACAGCTAACCTGAAAAATATTGGTTTTCAGTCAGAAATGGAATAAGCACACAAACCGACGACAATGCGAAAACACAATATAATTCACAAGTCATGAAAATAACATATGTGAGATAAAAACTAGAAACTAACTGATGTCATGGCAAGCGGTGAAGAAAACAAGAAAACAAATAAAATACAACTATCTATGTGGTTTGAGATATCAGTTTCGACATGTGAACGACTAGGGGGTAAATTCGGCACCCTGCACCTGTCGTGTGCAGCTGCTATTCTCCACGAAACACACGGGGGATGGGTAAGGGGTAGTCCACATGTCTACTGAGATATTTTCCCAACCGACTACTACTCATGGACTCGAACAAGTCATGAAACACGAAAACATGACAATCAAGAAATAATGTATGTAGATATCCATGACAATAATCCGTGTAACGATGTATCAACAAACAAGATAACATTTGCATAAACATGAAATGGAAAGACTACTATGAATCGAAAGCAATCAGAAAGTGTACTTGCCTGAGGTCCTTTGCTGGTGAAACCAATAATACGCATTGCATTTAGGATAGTCCAGTTGTCTAGGGTTGCCGTGATGGAGTTCGGTTCCGTATGAAAAATATGAATAGTGATTAGTCACGGTCAAGGATCTACAATTAAGGAATTCATAAATATATAACTAAATTTTAGAAATGATTTATTATCATATTAATTAGACCTTTAGCAAGTATTTATACCTATTAGAAATCATTTTGAATAATAATATTTATAAAAGCCCATAACCAAAATATAACTTTTAAGTCCAAAAATATTATTATCCTCAAAGTCTAATAATTTTCGTAAAGCTCGTTGAAATAATATATATCAAATCGCATAAAACATGTTAACAAAACCCTTATTAATATTAAAGCCCAACATAACAATTTATTTAGAAAATACTAATAAACTATTTTAGAAATTATTAATTCGTATAAACTTATGAGAAATATATAAAAGCCCAATTTAACTCTAAGCCCAAAACTTCTTCACCAAATAATAATTAAAATAATGTAACATCATATACGTATATATAAAATATATACGTATACACAAATCCTATATTTATACTAATATACAAATATACTAAATTCAAATATACTAATATACAATTTATCCAGCCCATAAGACTGGCCCAAACACCCAACTCTAATTTCTTTCCCATTTCCTTTTTCTTGCAGAAACACTTAAAGACAATAGACCCAGACAATAACATATATTGAGTGAAAATTATCTGAATTTCGAATTGTCCAGCCATATGTTTTAAGTAGTGAACAAATAGGAATAAAATGGTAAAATAAGTTTTGGTAAAGTCAAAAGAAAGGGAGGGGAGAGAGAGAGTTGGACCTTCTGAGTTCAACTGCTGCTATAGAGGGAGAAGAGAGGAAAGAGGAGGGCAGAGAGAACGATCGAGATGGAGAGGGAGAGAGAGGAATGCTCGAAGCTTACCGGTCTTGGGCGCTCGGCGATCGACGCTCGGCGCGTGGAGGCTCGGGTAGGGTCGATCGTGACCGAGCATCCGGTGGTGGCGCTCACGGAAGGACGAGGTGGTCGAGGGGCGACGTACGGAGCGCTGGAGGATGCGACATGGTGATGCCGCTGCTGTGTTCGACCAGGCGTTGGCATGGCGGCGAGTTGAGCTTGGGTCCGTCTTAGCTCGCGGGGATGGTGCGGCCTACGGATCTGGGCGCACCGCGGTGTCGCTCCGCGGCTGGATGCCGCCGGCGGACCAAGCAGGCACAACAGAGCGCAAAAAAGGGGCGATCCCAGTGGCTCACGTCTCCGGTCGGCGGCAGACGAACGAAGTGGTCTCGGCGGTTCGATGGGCAAGGAGGGCTGCATCCAGGCGGCGGACATGGCTTTCGGCTCAGATCTAGCCATAATCTAGTGTCCGGAGCGGCGACGCTCGGCTCCTTGCAGCGGCGGAGCTCCACGACGACGCTCGGTTGGGTCACTGGCGGAAGCGGCGGCCAGTCGCCACCGGGAGTCGGGGCAACACATCTCAGAGAGGATGCTCTTTTCGTGGTTCTGGGTGTACGGTGCTTCCATGGTCGTCGGGATGGCACGGCTAGAGAAGGTGACCGGAGCGGCACTGGGCGGCGGACGGCCCGCTGGTTCCGACGAGGTGAGTGTTAATTTGATGGTGGGATTTTCTTGATGATGGTGGTGGTCGATGTTAATTGGGGAGGGGTCCCGACGGTGGCAGCGATGTCATATGGTGGTCGTGGAGGCGTCTGTCGGTTGGACCGGGTCGGTCGTCTGGTGCTGGGTCTCGGCAGAGGGGATTTGGTATTGGTTGTGTCCGACACAAAGTTTGGTATCGGTGGGTTTCAACATTGTGGAATGTAACTGTAATATGGAGAAAATGGACACGGACACTCGGACATGAATTGTAATTGTGTGGTGTTGATGATGGTTGCTGGATCTGGTCGACAGGGAGGTGCTTCTGCAGGGGTCGGTTGGCGGCGTTCGAACTGGAGGCGAGATGGCCAGACGAATGTCAGGGCAGGCGGTGTCGTGGAGTTAAAAATCTGTCGTGGAGGCGGGAAAGAGTGTTGAGAAATTCCCTAGGAAACAAATGGAGGACCTCTCTATATATAGAGGGTATTCCTATATATACTAGGTTTAGAATTACCAATAGATAAGTTCCCCTTTAATTTAAATCTAATAAGGATTTAAAATAGGTTTAATCATAATCCACGTAGATATTAATATTATTTAAATTAATGTAAAGCTTAAAATAATCCAATCTAATCGACATCTGTTAGTAGATAACAATATCAATTAGCACCGTTTACTTCATCTAAATTCAAAATAACCTAAGTGACAACATGATATCTTCGAAAAAATATTTAATGCCATCTCATAATTTAAGTCATATAATTCAAATCAAATTAAATAATTGATTACTATAATATTTGGAAACATATTTTTATTAGTCAAAAATCATGTATGAAATGTTTTAATAAACCTTTCTATTGAATAAATTATTTATGATATACAAAACTATTTCAAAAATATTTTGAAATCCCAATAATTATTAACCAAATATTTTTATGATAATAATAAGATTTCAAGGATAAATATTTCTATGAAAATAAATGGTAATCATAAATTTTATAAGTAGTTTGAAGCACAAAATTAATGAAAAATATCTTATACTAAATTTTAACGAAATATTCACTTTAAATCACGCGAAGTAAAATAAACCAATTTTAGAAAATTACTTTCAACGTAATATTGAACATAAATTGGCAAATCATTTTGTCTATAAAATACTTATAATCTCTAAAAAAATCCTTTTTAAACAAACAATTTGAAAGTCCAAAATAATAATCTAGGCATAAAATAACTAAGATAAATTAGTACTTTAAATTTAATACTAGTTTTTGATAAAAGTATAAATCAAACAAATCATTCACAACGTCTCGGCGACATTATCTTTAAGCACAATAAATATAATAAAAGTGATTTTTTTTGGAAATTTTGGGAAGATGAGTTACAAATCTACACACCTTAGAAATAAATTCGGCCTCAAATTTAAGGACTAGTTGGATAGGCGGACTTGGTTGATCAAATTTTTCCAAGATTCTAAAGTGAATATTAACTCCAATAAATCAAGAATAATCCATAATAATTTAAGAAATAATTCTAGCTTTTATTGATAATATTTAAAAATTTACCTTTAATTAAATCTAAATATAATATTTGATAAATAACTTTAAAGAGGCACTAGGTGTTATCATTTAACTTCTAAAATACATTTGTATGGATCTAAGCAAGATTTAATAAAACTTCATCTAATAATCTGCCGCTGTACGACTATAAAGTAATATTTAATATCAACCAAATATATTTATAGATTAAAATCATAGGAATATTTGGTAATGATCCATAATCCTTACAAGTCGATCTTTGTCATTATAAAAGAAGTTTTTGGCAAAACTCCTTTTATTTCAAAGACATCTATAATAGGATTTAGGAAATTTTATTTTCCAAGACAACATTTCCAAACTTCGGGGAGTGGGCTTACTATCTACCCACCTTAGAATTTTCATCTGAGAAATTTCAAAGGTCACGATTTGGTGTGACTAAAATATAATCAAAGGACGAAGTTTCAGTCGATCCGAATAAGGACGCCAATTGATATAATCAAGAGAATGATATGGTTCATGATCAAATTAGTCATGTAATCGCGGATGGGATCAAAATAAGAAATTTTATAGGGAAAAAAGTGATTGGGCACGATCAACCTTTGGTCAAATGGTCTAGTCGACGACCAAATATTTTTAAGAATGATCAAGATTGAAATGGTTGGGCACGACCAATCTATGGTCAGCAGGGTTGAGTCATTACCAGCTTTTTAAGGGATGACCAAAGTTCTCGATGAAATCTAAACATGATTTTAGTCGCATTTAAGATGCAGTCACGATCAAGGCTAATCGTGCAAGTCATCCAAGCAGGGTAAAAATAGGAAGTTGGCACGAGCATGATTATGATCAGAATAGTCAAGACCGTAGTTGGAATGAAAGTATAACCTTAGCTATGATTTAGTTAAAATTATAGGCACGGTTATGATTTAGTCTTGATAAAATGGTTTAAGATCGATCAAAATTGAAATCATCTTGGTACGAACAACTAGTTAAATAAAATTATTTAGGCACGATTATAGAATCGAATTCTAGGATGACAGGTGAATTATCACGATCAAAATCGTTCTAACACGATCGATTGTGTAGGAATGATCATAGAATCAAACCCTAGGAAAGGATATGAATTGACTCGATCGAAATATAATAAAAGAAGTCTAGTCATAATCGAAATTGTTCAAGGATGATCAAATTCAAAATCGTTTCGATTATGCTTAAAATATTTATCCACGATTATTTAGACACGAGTTTAGAATCAAAATCTAGATAAGTTTATGAATTCAGTCGAAATTACATTAAAAGATGACAATCTAAAAAACAGTAGGATAAGAAAGGAAAGGAGAATCACCAGTTTATTGAGAAGGTTGTGACTAGGAATAAGCACAAATCAATCTGAAAACTTAATAGTTATATGCCAATAAGACGTAGTCTCTATGGTATTCGAAACTCGTAAACATAATCGAAGTCATTTTACCAAGAATTTATGCCTCGCCAGTGTACAGCTAGCTGCATTAAACCCTTGGTTCCATAACTCAAGCTATATTGCGGTAACGAATACCCTATCAACTCTATCTAATCTTGACATAAAAACTCAAGGATGAAATAAGACGACCAAGACATAATTTTTAATAATGTTCGATCACCCACGCTTACTTGAAATTATTTTAACTTAGGGGTCATGCCACGCCAGTGCGCTGCTGGCTGCAGTGAACCCGTAGTCTCGATAATTCAAATAAGTGACGACAGTGCGCTGCTGTCTTGTCATCGCAAGTCATCAAAATTATTCCAACTATATCTCCAAGAATATCAAAGGAGTTTAAAAATATCATACAAGTTGATAAAGATAGAAAAAGTGTAAGTATCTTCTCTTCTAGTATATATCAGCTTCTTGAAAAAAATAATTGATTAGGAAGGATAATGATCGAAGTCAAAATAAGTAAAAATCTTATAATCCTCATTTTGACGAATATTCAGTATTCAACGATTGATAGAAAACTTTCGAATCCAAAAATTTAACTCGAGATTAATAGACAATTGAGTGAGAAGTTACTTTAAAATAATTCCTTAGGTCCAAGGAAAAGAATATAAGTGATACGAACTTATGATATGGCGATGCTTAGACATAAGATAAAGTTGTACAAATGATCATGATTAGGGAGAAAATGACTGAAGGCAAAAGAAATATAAACTTAAATTTATATTTCTCTAATATTCAAGGTCGAGAGAAAATATGTATAAAGCACTATGTCTACCTATAATGAATATATTTATACACAAGTATATATGCATAGTCTAAGTAAATCCCAAAAATCCCAAAATATTATTTTAAGAGAAGGTTATCCTATTTCCAAGAAAAATATAAATTTAAATAGCAATAATACATATATTATGTTCAATATATAATTTATAGAAAGTATTCACAAGACCAATAATGGACTACCAATATGTACACACATCCATATATCTACACAGACGTCGTTGGTCGCACTACATGACTACCATGGCTTGGGTTGGATTCGGGCTAGTTTGGAACAATCGAAATTTCTAAAAGCCAATAATCTTAGTAATAAATAAATAAATATATACACATATTTTGGGTCACGTCACAACTTGGCCTGGTTTTCCTAGTTTGAACCCACTTATTGTTCGATCTTCCCAACCACAGTTAATACACTAGTCAAAGCACGCCACTGCACTATCCGTGCTATTATTTCAAGTCATTTGGCATTCCAAAATTTAACCATGACTAAGATATTCTATAATAATAATTAATTAAATTAAATATTTCTAAAATTCTAAAAATCATATTTAATTCAAATAAGTAAATAAAAGGATATTCTTAAAATTTTGGAAAGAGGGTTACGAATCTACCCTCCTTAGAAATACCGTCGAATCAAAATGCGATAGTGCATCCATCTATGAAAGTCGTCTAGTGAGACCTATGTAGCAACCTTAATTACCCAAATGTCAAATTAAATTAGGGACTCCTAGTCCTAACAATTCTCTTAAAATTGATTTACTCATAGTTGTGAATGAGCATTTCCTAGTCGCAAACTCATAGTAGTACGACTAATATGGTACTACCACGAGTTCGCACAATTTGCAAAAACTGACCTGCATGGACCACCACAAAAACTTGTCATGATCCGTACCTGCTTTTCGGATACGAGATGTGTCCAAGCCAGCCTACGCCACAGAGTCGGCGGTAGAACGCTGTCACGGCCATGATGCTCAAAATCACAAAATAACAACTTTATTGCTCATTCACATTTTTAAGATTTATTACAGCAGTTACAAAATTTATATTGGAAATAAAATACAATGTTCCTATACATACTTGAAATAGCTACAACATTTATCTAAAATCTAGGTGCCTACAAGTACACCCGTATCTTCTAGTGCTAAGTGAAGCCACAACTAACCTGAAAAATGTTGGTTTCCAGTCAGGAATGGAACAAGCACACAAACCGACGGCAATTCGAAAACACAATAAAATTCACAAGTCATGAAAATAACATATGTGAGATAAAAACTAGAAAGTAACTGATGTCATGGCAAGCGGTGAAGAAAACAAGAAAATAAATAAAAGACAACTATCTATGTGGTTTGAAATACCATTTCGACATGTGAACGGCTAGAGGGTAAATCCGGCACCCTGTACGTGTCACGTGCAGCTGCTATTCTCCACGAAAGACACGGGGGATGGGTAAGGGGTAGTCTACATGTCTACTGAGATATTTCCCCTCCCGACTACTACTCATGGACTCGAACAAGTCACGAAACACGAAAACATGACAATCAAGAAATAATGTATGTAGATATTCATGACACTAATCCGTGTAACGACGTGTCAACAAACAAGATAACATATGCATAAACATGAAATGGAAAGACTACTATGAATCGAAGGCAATCAGAAAGTATACTTGCCTGAGGTCCTTTGCTGGTGAAACCAATAATACGCATTGCATTTAGGATAGTCCCGTTGTCTAGGGTTGCCGTGATGGAGTTCGGTTCCGTATGAAAAATATGAATAGTGATTAGTCACTGTCAAGGATCAACAATTAAGGAATTCATAATATATAACTAAATTTTAGAAATTATTTATTATCATATTAATTAGACCTTTAACAAGTATTTATACCTATTAGAAATCATTTTGAATAATAATATTTATAAAAGCCCATAACCAAAATATAATTTTTAAGTCCAAAAATAT
Organism: Iris pallida; assembly: GCA_029216955.1. Lineage (NCBI taxonomy): Eukaryota > Viridiplantae > Streptophyta > Magnoliopsida > Asparagales > Iridaceae > Iris > Iris pallida. The sequence goes on from JANAVB010024492.1 coordinate 18,062, forward strand.
TATTACCCTCAAAGTCTAATAATTTTTGTAAAGCTCGTTGAAAATAATATATATCAAATCGCATAAAACATGTTAACAAAACCCTTATTAATATTAAAGCCCAACGTAACAATTTATTTAGAAACTACTAATAAAATATTTTAGAAATTATTAATTCGTATAAACTTATGAGAAATATATAAAAGCCCAATTTAACTCTAAGCCCAAAACTTCTTCACCAAATAATAATTAAAATAATGTAACATCATATACGTATATATAAAATATATACGTATACACTTATTCAAATCCTATATTTACACTAATATACAAATAAACTAAGTTCAAATATACTGGTATACAATTTATCCAGCCCATAAGACTGGCCCAAACACCCAACTCTAATTTCTTTCTCATTTTCTTTTTCTTACAGAAACACTTAAAGACAATAGACCCAAACAATAACAAATATTGAGTGAAAATTATCTGAATTTTGAATTATCCAGCCATATGTTTTAAGTATTGAACAAATAGGAATAAAATGGTAAAATAAGTTTTGGTAAAGTCAAAATAAAGGGAGGGAAGAGAGAGAGTTGGACCTTCTGAGTTCTGCTGTTGCTATAGAGAGAGAGAAGAGAGGAAAGAGGAGGGCAAAAAGAACGATCGAGATGGAGAGGGAGAGAGAGGAAGGCTCGAAGCTTATCGGTCTTGGGCGCTCGGCGCTCGGCGCATGGAGGCTCGGGTTGGGCCGATCGTGGCCGAGCGTCCGGTGGTGGCGCTTGCGGAAGGGCGAGGCGGCGCTAGGCGCTCGGCTGTCCTGGCGGCGGTCCGGGGAGAACGTGGCGGTCGAGGGGCGTCGCACGGTGCACCGAAGGATGCGACATGGTGATGACGCGACATGGTGATGACGCGACATGGTGATGGCGCTGCTGTGTTCGACCAGGCATTAGCACGACGGTGAGTTGAGCTTGGGTCTGTCCTAGCTCGCGGGGACGATGTGGCCTGCAGATCTGGGTGCTCCGCGGTGTCGCTCCGCAGCTGGATGTCGCCGACGGACCAAGCTGGCGAAGCACAGCACGAAAAAGGGGTAATCCCAGTGGCTCACATCTCCGGTCGGAGGCAGACAAATGAGGTGGCCTCGGCGGTTCGATGGACGAGGAGGGTTGCATCCAGGCGGCGAACATGGCTTTCGGCTCAGATCTATCCATAATCGAGTATCCGGAGCGGCGGCGCTCGACTCCTTGCAGCGACGGAGCACCACGACGACGCTCGGTTGGGTCACTGGCGGAAGCGGCGGCCGGTCGCCACAGGGAGTCGGGGCAGCACATCTCGGAGAGGATGCTCTTTCCGTGGTTCTGGGTGCACGGTGCTTCCGTGGTCGTCGGGGCGGCACGGCTAGAGAAGGTGACCGGAGCGACGCTGGGCGGCGGACGGTCCGCTGGTTCCGACGAGGTGAGTGTTAATTTGATGGTGGGATTTTTTTGATGATAGTGGTGGTCGGTGTTAATTGGAGAGGGGTCCCGACGGTGGCAGCGATGTCATATGGTGGTCGTGGAGGCGTCTGTCGGTTGGATCGGGTCGGTCGTCTGGTGCTGGAACTCGGCAGAGGGGATTTGGTATTATTGTGTCCGACACAAAGTTTGGTATCGGTGGGTTTCTGTATTGTGGATTGTAACTGTAATATGGAGAAAATGGACGCGGACACTCGGACATGAATTGTGATTGTGTGGTGTTGATGATGGTTGCTGGATCTGGTCGATAGGGAGGTGGTTCTGCAGTGGTCGGTTGGCGGCGTTCGAACTGGAGGCGAGACGGCCAGACGAATGGCAGGGTAGGTGGTGTCGTGGAGTTGAAAAATCTGTCGTGGAGGCAGGGAAGAGTGTTGAGAAATTCTCTAGGAAACAAATGGAGGACCTCTCTATATATAGAGGGTATTCCTATATAGATTACGTTTATAATTACCAATAGATAAGTTCCCCTTTAATTTAAATCTAATAAGGATTTAAAATAAGTTTAATCATAATCCACGTAGATATTAATATTATTTAAATTAATATAAAGCTTAAAACAATCCAATCTAATCGATATCTGTTAGTAGATAACAATATCAATTAGCACCGTTTACTTCATCTAAATTCAAAATAACCTAAGTGACAACATGATATCTTCGGAAAAATATTTAATGCCATCTCATAATTTAAGTCATATAATTCACATCAAATTAAATAATTGATTACTATAATATTTGGAAACATATTTTTATTAGTAAAAAATCATGTATGAAATGTTTTAATAAACCTTTCTATTGAATAAATTATTTATGATATACAAAACTATTTCAAAAATATTTTGAAATCTCAATAATTATTAACCAAATATTTTTATGATAAAAATAGATTTCAAGGATAAATATTTCTACGAAAATAAATGGTAATCATAAATTTTATAAGTAGTTTGAAGCACAAAATTAATGGAAAATATATTATATTTAATTTTAAGAAAATATTCACTTTAAATCACGCGAAGTAAAATAAAACAATTTTAGAAAATTACTTTCAACGTAATATTGAACATAAATTGGGAAATCATTTTGTCGATAAAATACTTATAATCTCTAAAAAAAATCCTTTTTAAAACCAAACCATTTGAAAGTCCAAAATAATAATCTAGGCATAAAATAACTAAGATAAATTAGTACTTTAAATTTAATACTAGTTTTTGATAAAAGTGTAAATCAAACAAATCGTTCACAACGTCTCGACGACATTATCTTTAAGCAATATAAATATAATAAAAATAAAATTTTTTGAAAAATTTGGGAAGAGGAGTTACATGGATAACCATTGTCGTAGTTCTCGATTTCTTCTTAATTTATTTATGAACCTTCCTGCAATTCCAACCTTGTTCCTCTTCAAATATTTTGACCTAAACCTAGTACCCGCTCCGATAATTCCCTCATTTCTTTATACATCCACTACGTATACCAGACACAATTGTTCCAGTTACAATTCCTCTAGGATTCCTAACTATTTGCATTTGGGAAAGGGTTTACTAACCCGCCTCCTGAGATACGACTTATCTGACTCTATTATCAGATCCTTGGCTATGACTAACCATCGAAGATAGAAAGGTAGAATCAATTCTCTACTCGATCAATCCCTCAAATTCTATCCCATACTCTTATAAGGCTTAGGTCAAATATCTTAGCAACATAACCAATGTTTTACCCCTTCTATCCATAAGCAAACTATGCATTTCTTACAAGCATGCCTAACCATTTCACTCCTATCTGTTAGGGAAGGCTTGAGGCTGGGTCAAATAAATACTTAGGTCTAATGCTCCTCCTATCATAGTAGAACCATATTGGTAAATATTCGAACACCAATTTCTAATAGGTCGTTCAAGGTTCGACTCAACCAATATGGAGATGGTTGACTAGTCTATCTCAGACTTATCGACTCCTAGATCATATTCCTCTCTGATACCTAATCTTCCTAGGATAGTTCTTTGTCATCCAAGAAAATTTTCTATTCATATTCCTGATTTCTATATCCCCCACGGGAAATTACTTGAAATTTTAGTACAATATAACTCTAAGAGTTTTTATCTAGTCATGATCATCACACTTCATCTTTGTATCCTGACGGAGTCCTTGGGCTCTATTTGCTATTGTCCTTCAGGTTGGCACTCTTTAATCTAGAAACCAACTGTGTCTTTCTTCAAGTTGTATTCTCACTTACCTCAACCTTTATGATCAAGGAATCTTCATACTCTTCAAACTCGGTCTAGCTTAGACAATGGTAGCATGGTTTAACCTAATGACCTTTATGTCTCTTGTTACTGCTAAGCCTGGTACCGTACTTTATTCCATATCCTATCTTGGTGGTGTGTCTATAAAGGCCTATCCACCTTAGCTAATCACCCAGTCCTGCCAAGCATGGGTTACTATACCTTTTAAGTAAAAGCTTATAGATAATCCATATCATGAAGTCAAATCACTAATTCACGACTCGTGGAATTATCCTTTACTCAAGTCATATCATTTAGTAATTCTATTATAGAGATGGCACTATTCTGATCTTTGTCTAATCCCAAGTCAATCTATGCAATTTTCTAACCGTACCTATAGTTATCTCAATCATTACTAGAAATTCTTCCAATATATCTATATTTGTATAAACCTCTAATTCAATTCCATATGTTCTAGTCAAGGGGTCTCTCCTTCAATCAAGGGATTTTTCTATAGAAGCTAAATTTTTATAGTAATCTCATACATTTCCTATCGGTCCATCTAGTAGTAACGTATGTCCAAACCCCTATATATCCTAAATAATCACCTACGAAATATTCTATCTTCCTCAGTCACAATATATAATAAGAATAATCAAAATGGTGATCAATCATAAAAGGTCGCCCTTCCGAGATAGGGAAGGATCAATCACAAAAGTTTACCTACAAAATATTCTATTTGTCTTAGTCATAATCTATCATAGTGCAGGCTCGTTTGGTACAGTGACGTAACCGAAATGATCTATCTCGACCTGCATGGGCCACTACAAAAACTATGTCACGCTCCAGTCCCAAAATATGCGGGACCAAGCCATGTGGCATTGGCCAGCGACGTATTCAACCAGACTCTAATCCAATAAGAATACGTATAAGCTGTTCGAAATGGTGTAACTATCACTACATCAACTCTATATCTCAATCCTTATAACAAAAATATAAGAAAAGGAAATATGAATACTAGTCTGCAGCCCAATAATCATACTTGCCCGAATAGACTCGAAATGAATAATATGAGTCTATAAATACTAGGCTACTAAGCAGATACAAATAACAGTAAATAAAACATATAACATTGAAAGAGTGAATACCGGAAAGGAAATGAGTACCAGCAACAATCCAACAAGGAGCTTTATAAACCTACTCAGCCAACCTGAAAGGAAACTAGGTCCTCAGTGGGACGTAACACAATACATAATATACATGCCGATATGAAATACAGTAAATATCATGTGAGGGTAGTAACATGTGATCTGGATACTAGACATATGACCAAGGTAATAAACAGGTGATCAAGAGACACTAATACTAGGCAAACCAGCTACTCTCTGTGATATGCGAATGAAGACAACTTTCGATGCGAGGGCTTTCCAAATATAAAAATCCCTAGCTCCGGTATAGAGTCTCCCGGTATGCAGGATTGTAGCTCCGGTATAGAGTCTCCCGATAAATATAGTCATAGCTCCGTTAACAGAGTCACACGATAAATATGAGAGGCACGTAACTCCGGTTACAAAATCTCTCGAATAAAGATGTATAATAATAGTACATAGTGGTATATGCATAGTAACCCTCACGCCTAGTAACTGTCCTCTCCACCCAATGCTACTGTCCATGTCGTATCCACGACACATCCAATCCGACTCTAATGAAAGATAAGTCCAGAAGTCCAGTCAAAATATATATACAGGAGATCCAACATAGTAACATCCAGAGATCATAAGAGTCACCTATATGCCATGCAGTACGAATCTGTGTATCAGGTCTATGTGTCAGCATGTAAAATCATGACAGCGTACTGATAGAATAGGTAAATCATGTATAGTATATCCAGTATGAATTGACTAATAAGAAACTATTAGCATGTAGATACTGTAAATCATGTTGGAAAGGGTATACTTGCCTGTCACCGGAAGTCGAGTGTGAAAGTCTGGCACGAAAATCGGGTCTAAGTAATCCAAAGAACCTATAGAATGATTTAGGATTTAATTAATTATTCGCTACAAGGGTTACCTATAACAATATTCATAGTTTATTAGGAAAAATAAAATGTTACTAAGACTAGTCCCTACTATGTTAGGGTACTAGCCATTAAGGAAAGCAAAATGTTTTTGGGTTAAAAGAAAGCAAGACATATTAGGTAGGCACTATATAAAAAAACTACACCACCACTCAACCCATGGCTTGAACCTAGGATCTCTCATACCCAAATCTACCACAACCACATGAGCTATGGCTCTCATGTACATGTATATGGGTAGTTCCCATATTTATCTCCTGTGTGAAGGAGGGAAAAGAATCATACACAAAGGAAAAACTATTCACATAATCCCATTATAATAAAGCCAGGGTTTGAACGCATGATCAGTCCTACACCAGCCATGTCCCCAGCCAGTTGAGCTAATGCTCACCAGCAATATGATAGGGCTCTTATTATTTATGAATTTAAATCTTCCTTTCTAAAGAATACACACCCACCAAAAAGGACTTCCAACCTTCACACAAATATTCCCTTTTAACCCCACACCCTGATTCGAACCCAGGATCACCCTCAAACAAGCCCCTCTTCCCAACTGGTGAGCCCAAGATCATCGTTGTTAAATTTGAGTTTCTATTTATATTATTTTCATCTTCCTCTTATACTTCTCTACTGTAACTTTGATTTCCCATCCTCTGTTCTTCCACGTTATAGCTATGTATTATACATGCAGACCCCCCTATAGTTCTTCTTTCTCCTGTCCATCCTAATGATCCCTCCTCCATACGAGTATTTGGCAAAATATAAGTTTCGTGTATACTGAGGAGAACTACCTCTCACATATTATGAAGACATTACATGTGGTTGGCCATCAAGAAAATATACTCAGTAAGAACCCACACTGTTATACTGGAGCATTAAGCTAATCATCACATCGTTACTCTCCACATAAACCTCACCCAAGTCCCATTTTCCCTTTGGTTATAACCTAACACACATATACTTCTACATGCTTTATATATAGTTATCGATACACAGGAATACACAAACCCTACCTGATGGTAACGAAAAAATGAATATGATTTAGGAAGTAATAGGAGAACGTGGAAGTATACCTATGGAGAGGAACTCGATGCTTACGATGGAGGGAAGAAGTCCACTGCTGGACAGCTGACCAAGGTTGCCGGTCTCATCGGCTTGTTGGAACTTCCACAGGAGAACGTGTGAGTACGCCTGACCGCCGGCACTCAACGACGCTGCCACCCGGCCTGCCTTCTGCTGAGGAGGTCCTTTCCACAAGTACGCCAGAGTTGGTGAAGGTGGAAAGAAGGAGTAGGCAGCTAGGTTAAGTTTTAGAGATTAGGGTTAGGAGAAGTGGAGGAGGTATATATATATGGAAGATGAGAGAAGGTGGGAGCCGTTGGTCCAGCTAAGGCATCGCCCGTATCGTACACGCATGCTCCGACACGTCTGCAACGCCACATGGGAGCCTGTGCGCGTGCGCAGAGGAAGAAGAGGAACAGTAGCATCTTATGGTTCTAACTTTGAATTATTGGGTTTCGGGTTTGGGTGCCCGAATCATCCCGGTTTCATAATAAGAGGGTTGGACCTGTTGCCTTTTGGGCTTAGGCCAAAATTTGAGGGGGCTTTAGGTGATTAAGGAAAATAGGGAAGTTTAATAGGAAAAAATAATAGGGAAAACTAATAGGGAAGCTAAGTAAACCCTAATATATATACATGTGTAATTTATATAGAAACTCTATTTATTTATATATGTATATAGATACTCATAAAATATATCTATACTCTAATTATATATGTAACTATACACTCTAAAATATGTCATGTATATATATTCAAAATAACATATACACTATACAAAATATATTCCAAAATAATATTTACACTATATAAGTATATCCCAAAATAATATATACATCTATATATAATACATATTTATACATATATACTCTATTTAATATATATAGGGTATATGGGCTATATTGTATATAAATATTCGTAATCTTATATCTATATATTGGCATACCTACTTTCCAATATATATATATATATATAAAATATATATATATATATATATATATATATATATATATATATATATATATATATATATATATATATATATATATATATATATATATATAATTTTATGTGTGTGTGGCTTCCAAATACTACATATATACACAATAATTTACTCATTTTAGTTTAATTAAATATATTTTTAAGTAGGATATTTCGTATTAATGAAATTTAAAAGAAGGGGGGTATATCCTTCCCAACTTGGAAGAATTTCGTCTCCGAAATTAAGTGCATTGGCATGAATAGGAAAAAGAGAATTGAAATTGCTATGGTATGAATGCAGTACAAAATTTCATACCTGAGTTCTCAAACAAGTGAGGAAAACACTCCCGAATAGAATCTTTGCGCTCCCAAGTCGATTCGCCCGGCGAATGATGCTTCTACTCAAGTCGGAGAGGCTTGGTACGATCATGACTACAATTTAGGTCAACTATGATCATTGATGAAATACTAGCATACAGGGCTTAATTGGATGCATACAAATAGCATGTGCATAGTAGGGCTCAAAATAGGTCAAAACCATATATTGGGTCGATTAGGTTGGATCGGTGTCGAGCCTCGAAATTAAATTTAAAGTTAGGTCAAGTTTTATGGTAGATGGTCAAATGGTCTAAATTAACCAGAAAGTTGTACGATGTAAATATGATGGAAGGAAACAAGTTTGAGTAGGACACGATATATCAAAATGTAGAGAATCTTGTCTACTGTAAAACTCATGAAGGATGTTCCGAAAGATTGACATCCCTGGCGCTCCAAAAAATCAAAGTTACAAAAAAGTACATGATATATCAAAATGTAGATAATCTTGTTACTACAAAACTCATGAAGGACATTTCGAGAGATTGACATTCCTGGCACTCCAAAAAGTTAAAGTTACAAAAAAGTACATTTAATGGTCAAAATTAATTATAATAAAATAAAATAAAATATTTTAATTTTTTAAAAGACACCCCTAAATCCAGCAAGCTTACACTAAGCGATCCTATGAGTTATATGTCAGTACAATCTTATTTTCCAGCACGGTCATGGCCAATGGTCAGTAATATCAACATGGTACGATGATTGATTGGTTTGATGCATTATACTAAGGATGTGTTTGGAATTGGGACTCTATGAGCCATTCTAGATCCTTACTTAGGGTACTCGTGCCAAGGTAAGAAATCTTGGGGGATGATCATGTGACCACGACATATGATTCCAAGAACAAGTAGGGTTAATCTAGGCAACTCAAGTGGATAGAAGCATTGGGAGGAAACGAAAACTCGAGGTCGTGTTATACTAGCCACCTCCCAGACATCAGTTATGCATACAAGCTGGCCGCTACGGATATGGTTTAACATCCTCCCTTAGGTTGATGGCGATATCTGACTACTATGTTCTATGTGATATATATTCTGTATGGTGGCCATACAGGGGACCGGTGCATACTTTATGTGCTAAGCGTATTATTGGATTGGCTAGCCCTGCTGGGACTAACACGATCTGAGGATTCCTATAAGCATTACCGAGATAACTCAGAATAAACATAGAAATCCATAAGACTGAATGGCTGCTTGTAAACTGACTTGCTTACAATTTGTTTCCTTCTGCTAGTAGCCGAAGGACTTGGACCGTCACGGTGCATGGTCCAACCCATGTCCTTGTTTGGTTGTTGGGTTGGGCTATTGTGCTGGGATAGCCTATGGACCGAAGTTATGAACCAAAAGCCATTTTAACCTGACCTTGATTATAGGATGTAATCTATCTCGTCGCAGTTCGGCACTCTTTGTCCTTGTTTGGTTGTAAGGGCGTCGCATTGTCTCGCGGGTAAATTGTAGACTATAATTATCGGCCATATCTTATATTATTGCTTGGGTATTTATCTTATTCATATATGCTTCCTTATGGTACTTGCTATTTGGGGTTGACCCCGCTGGTTTTGTTTGGCCAGATCTCGTAACAGTGCCTATGGATCCAGCTTTCTTTCCTGAAGATGGTGCATACTAGAAGCATGGTTGTCCGAGAATAAGAGTGGGTTTCTTCTTCGCCATACTGATATCATTATTTTCTACTTGGCGTTTAGCCATCGACACCTATTTAGCCGATTATTCTGGACATTAGTTTTCCTTTTATATAATGTAATTAAATCAGACTGCACCTGACTATGGTTATGTATTGTTGACTCTCTGAACTAGCTGGCATCTTGTATGGTTAGTTCTGATGAACATTTTGATGAAGCATCGGGGATGTCTCACTGTCTTATCTTATATGCTCATTAATTACTGATTCTTTCTTGAATGATTGAGACATAGTTGTTCCATGAGACCCTAGGTGTCACGACCCTATCCTAATATACTCGGTTTGGACGGATCATGCCCAGCCTGTACCGTTGTGAGACGGCGGTAGTAAGCTGTATCAAGCGGTAGTACACAAGCAGATAATTCTAAAATGCGAGAAAAAGGAAAACAATTTTATTTGAACTTGAAATTAAAGCTAATGTCTATATAAAAAACAACAAAAGCAAGTAAAACATCTGATTATTACACTTATTCTTTATTACAACTGGAAATGGGAAAAGCTAACCAATGGCACAACTAGTAGTCTGGGGCTCCTTGGTCAGGTTCAGCTACCTCTTCAGAAATCGGATCGGGTCTGTTAAAGGAACTAAAAGCGAGTTCCTCGTCTTTGCAGTCACCTAAAATATTGGTCTCCCGTCAGGATGGGAGCAAAACCATATATCCACATCCAGCATTCTAAATAATAATAAATAATGCATGACAGTTTAAAAGCATTATTATATTTTACTAAATAATAATAAAGAAAGAGCAGAGCAATGAAATCTCAGAGCTACAATGATGCAATCTATAATGATTCAATAGTGAGTTTGAGCGTATAACAGATATGTGACCGGCTGGTAGATTCAATGTATATACTAATATTTTCGCCAAATGATAGTATACGGTATGACTCAACCCCCTGTACAATAGGGATTAACGCGAGAGAGACAATATCAGTAACAATGGCTTTGGTCACAGATACTATACTACTCCCCTAATCCCCGAGTCAATGAGTCAATCAAGCAATAAATTTGGGGTCCGAGAGGGATCCCCTGTGAATCAGCATCGATACAATATATATAGTTCTACTGATGCAGTATATTTAATTATTAAATAAAACATGGACATGAATAAAATGAAACTTGCCTTGGACTTTTCTCCGGTGTTGAAGTTAACGGCAGGAAGGTATTCGGCTAAGGTCCGGGACTTGAACCTACATTAATTAATATTCCGTTTAGAAATTATTCCAAGGGTTTAACTAATAATGCCACTAAAAATAACGTTTAGTTATAAAACATCTTCTTTTTATTTTGAGAAATAATACTATAGTTACTTATTACCCTAGTTACGTATAATAATAATTGGTAAAACAATTTGTTGCTGAAACTAGTATTTTATGAATAATGCGAAAATTCTTATATTTTAAGTATATTAAAATAGTAACAGTTTTATCATAAGTTATTATAATAGAAATATCATTTTAAACTTGGAAATACTTGAAATCTAATTTATTATTTATTTATATAAAACTTTATGAAATATTTATAATAGCATTTTTTATATAAGAAATAACCATTTGAATAATAAATTACGAAAATCCTTATTTTAGTAAAACTTACTATTTTTATTAGAATAATGCTAAAAATAATTTTTTATATAATACGACAAGATTACTAACCATATGGTTAATTTACGAAAATAATCTTTTATCCAAAATAAATAAATATATATTTGTCCTAAATCACTATTTTTTATATTAAAAATATATTTTTGATATGTAACTATTTGTTTCAAAACTAATTTAATAATTAATACTAAATCATAAATTAATGACAATAATCCTAATAATAATGAAAATAACGTTATTCCTACGCTATTTGTATTTTAACGTAAATAGTTAACTGTAATTAACCACTAAGTAGTATAACGAACTAATTATATCCTAAATGTCACAATAATCATCACAGCTAACTCTATTACAAAACCTAAGGTTGAATTAGGAAACTACAGTTAACTATCCCGGAATTGACAAAGCTTGATTCTGTTAATTTCGATCGGAAGCAGAAATAGGTTTGGTATTATGTGAAATATACAGAAGGGTGAAGCTTACCAACAGGTTGATGACGGAGTAATGAGGGGTGGCCTCGGACTCGGAATGCGGGTACGCAGAGCGGGTGTAGAAGATGGGACACAGGATGCGCGCACGGGGCATGCAGAGTGGCGTGAAAATGTGCGCACGTGCACGAAAGGAACCACGTGGGCTGCTGCTGGCACAAGGGGCGCCGCTTGCGACGGCGAGTGACCGACGAACGGCGGGCAAGCGTCGGTCGAGGCGCTGGCATGGTCGGTCGGGGTCGTCGATCGGCCGATCGGTCAGATCGAATTCGACGAAAAGGTCCTGGTTGTGGTGTCGGATCGACCGGGGTGGCACGTGGATCGTCGTGATGGATTTGGTTTTGGAAATAGACGAGAGTGGAGGGAGATAGGAGGAGTTTGGGAAGGTTTAGGAGAAGAGGTTCTATGTTTTCTGATGGGAAAGAGTTTCTGAGTATTATTACGTGAAGGGAAGAGATTTACGTGGGGGAGTGATCCGCGTATGGAGCGGATGGAGCAGATCTGAGCGGAAGAACGGGTAGTTAAGTCTAATGAGTTGGGTTATTGGGTTTTAATTTATTGGGCTTAAGTCATATATTAGTTAAAATGCATCAAAAATATGGGTCTTACAACCTTCCCTCCTTAGAAAAATTTTGTCCTCGAAATTTCTACCAGTAATAAAAAAGAGGGTTAGAACATACCTAGAAAAGATGAGGATACTTCTCCCTCATCTCATCCTCTCACTCCTGGGTAGCCTTGCTTGGAGAGTGGTGACGCCAAGCTACCCTCACTAGTGGCATCGCAGTGCGCCTCAGTCTCTTCTCCATGCGATCTACTATCTCCACTGGCTGCTCTGGCACGGTGAGGCTTGGTCCAACTTCTAACTTCGAATGATCTACAATGTGGCTTGGGTCCGGTACATAATGCCTCAGCTTCGATACATGGAAGACGTTGTGCACGCCTTCGAGACTGGGTGGGAGAGCCACTTTGTAAGCTACTTCTCCAATCCTGTTCAGTACCTCAAACAGGCCGATGTAACGGGGACTCAGCCTCCCAGATTGGCCAAATCTGATAGTGCCTCTGGTAGGAAAAATTCTGACAAAAACTTGATCTCCTGCCTTAAACTCTAAGGTTTGACGCTTACCGTCCACCCAATGCTTTTGGCGGTCCTGTGCAATCCTCAGCGTCTTTCTTATCATCTTTATCTTCTCTGCAACATCTGTAACCATCTCTGGCCCCAACATGACTCGATCTCCAATATTGTCCCATGTTAGCGGAGTGTGGCAACGACGTCCATATAACGCCTCAAACGGTGTCATCCGAACGCTGGCCTGGTAGCTATTATTGTAGGCGAACTCAACCAGGTATAGATGATCTTTCCAAGATCCTCCAAACTGAAGACGCATGATCTCAAAATATCCTCAAGCGTCTGAATAGTCCTTTCAGTCTGTCCGTCGGTCTGCGGGTGGTACATCGTGTTGATCTTTACCTATGTGCCCAGGCTTTCCTACAGACTCTTCCAGTAATATAAAGTCAATCGGGTATCCCTGTATGATACAATGCTGACTGAAACTCCGTGAATCCGATAGATGTTCTGCATGTAGAGAGCTGCTAACCTTTCGGTGGATAAACCAACCTTGAAAGAAATAAAATGGAAAGACTTGGTCAGTCTGTCCACAATTATCCAGATAACATCCTTTCCTCCTTAGGATCTAAGTAATCCTGTTACAAAATCCATAGTGATATGCTCCCATTTCCATTCCGGAATGGAAAGCGATTGCAGCAAACCTGCTGGCCTCTGACGATTTACCTTCACCTATTGGCAGATCAAGCACTTGGAGACAAATTCTACCACATCTTGCTTCATTCCAAGCAACCATACATGTGCCCTCATGTCCTTGTACATTTTGTTTGCTCCTGGGTGAATAGAATACTGTGACTGATGTGCCTTCTTCATCAGTTCGTTCCTCAGTTTGCCAGTCGACACGCAAAGCCTCGTGCCATGCCTCAAAGTTCTATCTCCAGCTATGGAGAAGTCCTCAAGTGTTCCAACTAACACTCAGTCTCTCAACTTGCACAGGGTCTCATCCTTAAATTGAGTCTCCTTGACTTTGTTGATTAGACTGGACTGCACTTGTAGTTGCATCATAGGCGAGTCTAATCCTGGTACAATTGCTTCTTTCTTAAGTTTCAACATTACTGCTTCTGGTAGCACAATCTCCAGCCCAAGCTTCTCCATGTCTTCTAGCAGATGCCGATCCTTCATAAAAAATATAGCCATCGGGTACTTGCTAAGCGCATCAGCGATGATATTAGCCTTACCCGGATGGTACTGTAGGTTGACATCAAAGTCCTTCATAAGCTCCAACCACCGCCTCTGGCACATGTCGGGCTCCTTTTGAGTAAAAACATACTTGAGACTTTTATGGTCTGTGTATATGTCTACCCTCTCGCAGTACAGGTAATGCTTCTAGAGCTTCAGGGTGAAGATAACAGCTGCTAGCTTCAGGTCATGCGTCGGGTAGTTCTTCTCATGGTTCCGTAACTACCGAGAGCATAAGAAATTACTTTCCCATGCTGTTGTAGTACATATCCAAATCCTTTGCCTGAAGCGTCGCTATAAATAGAGAATCCTCCTGATCCTGAGGGTAGCAACAATATAGGTGATGTTGTCAATCTTTGCTTCAGTTCCTCAAATGACGCCTGGCATGCTTCGGTCCAAACGAACTCTTTATTCTTCCTGGTTAGCTTCATCATAGGCTCAGCAATTCTTACGAAGTCCTTCACGAACTTCCTGTATTACCCAGCTAAACCCAAGAAGCTTCTGATCTCTGCAACTGAACTGGATGTTGTCTAAGACTCCACTGCTTTTATCTTCTTGGGATACACGTATATGTCTTCTCTTGTGACAACATAACCAAGAAAATCAACCTTGTCTAAGAAAAACTCACACTTGAACAGCTTACCATATAGCTTCTCCTTCCTCAAAGTCTCCAAGACTATCCGCAAGTGCTTCTCATGCTCTTCTTGGGTCTTTGAGTAGATCAGAATGTCGTCAATAAAGACAACAACAAACTGGTCCAAGTACTCATGGAAGACCTTTTTTATGAGATTCATGAACACAACTGGGGCATCTGTAAGTCCAAAGGGCATAACCAAAAACTCATATTGTCCATATTTGGCGTTGAATACCGTCTTTGGAATATCCTCCTCTCGTACTTTGACCTGGTGGTATTCCGACCTAAGGTCAATCTTTGAGAAAACCTTTGCTCCGCTCAGCTGTTCGAAGAGGTCGTCGATCCTGGGCAAAGGATACTTATTCTTGATGGTGATGTTGTTCAATGCCCGGTAGTTTATGTACATCCGTACGGTTCCATCCTTCTTGGGCACGGACAAAACTGGTAACCTCCAGGGTGAAGCTCCACTTCTGATAAATCCCCGGGCCTTGAGCTCATCAATCTGGTCCTTCATCTCCTTTGCCTCCTTGGGATTGACTCTGTAGCTTCTCTTTGAAATAGGGGAAGAGCCAGGTACAAGATCGATAATGAACTCTATGTCATGATCAAGGGGTAATCCCGAAAGGTTGTCGAGAAAGACATATAGGAATTCTGCTATCAGGGGATGAGGGGGTCTAGAATCTTCTGTGATGGAGGTGTAGGAGACACACCCCATGCTCTCTGGTGCTCGAGCCACCTCAAACTTAGGTCCTCCAGGTAGACTAAAGATAACACAACCCCGATGAAAGTCTATCAGGGCTGCTGCCTGTTAAGACAATCCATTCCTAAGACTACATCGTAGTTAGGGAGATACATATCTAGAAGGGGTGTTAGGAAGGTATGGTCTGAGATAATGATAGGGCAGGTACAAGTTTCTGTGATAGGGATAGGTCCCCCTCCGGTCATAACTCTATAGATCATCTTAGTACATCCTACATCTATATGATATGCAGCAATAAAGTTTAATGAAACTATGTGAAGATCCAGAATCAAATAAAGCCAAAGCCGGATGCGAATGTAATAAAATAGCACCTGCGATGGCATCTCCTTCAGCCTTCGGCTCTGCTTCAGGCTCCTTAACGGCCAAAGCAAAATCTTGCCCGGCCCTGTGTTGGTTGTAGCGCTGCTGCTCGGTAGGTAGTTGACCTCTCTATTATCCAGCTCCAGTTCTATTGAATACTGTAGGACAGTCCTTAACTTGATGGGTGGCAGACCCATAAGCAAGGGAGTATCCTAACTACTTTCTACAGATCTCCGTAGTGTGTCCGGGACTCTTGCAGTATGTGCAGTTGGGTGCCTTTGGTTGATTGTGCTGGGGTGCTCTGTGCTGCTGTTGCTGCTGATGGTGAGAGGGCCTGTTGCTGTTGTTGGGACTTTTGAAGTTGCCCTGATGGTTGCTCCTGGATCCTGGGTGTTCCCTCTTGGGTCGGGTAGACGAGCTGGCCTCAACATCCTAGGCCACCTTCATCATCTTGTCATATGGCTTGGCTCCATTGGTGGCAACTATGGTGTGGATCTCCTCTCGCAATCCATATCAAAACATTTGGGCACACTCTACTGGGTCTGTTACCAGGCGGGGTGCAAACCTGCCGAGCCGGTTGAACTTGGCTGCGTACTCCTCAATAGTACGGTCCTCTTGCTTCAGGTTATGGAACTGCCTCTCCATAGCTTCTAGGGCGGCTTCCGGAAGGAACTTCCTTTTAAACTGCTTCTTGAAGGAACGCCAGGAGGTTCTTCCAGTCTGGAATCTGGGCTCGTTCTTGTACCTTATACTGGCCAGATCCCTGAGCTATAGGGCTACAGCCTCTACCAAAAGATTGGCTGGGAATCGAGCAACGCTGAGAAGTCGCTCCATGTCATCCAGCCATTCATCCGCGTATATAAGGCCCTCTGTTCCTTTGAAAGGGCACGGATCCATCTTCTTGAAGCTCTCAATATTCCTAACCTTTTCCTGGATAATAGGCTGTCAATTCGACTTACATTTCTTCAACGAAACATAAAACTTAACAATTTATTCTTATCTTACCTTAGCAAGCCTCAGATCTGTCTGTGCTGAGTCATGCGCTGCCATAGCTACATTGTCGGCGGCATTCTCTATACCCTCTCTCATAATCGTGGTCTGTTCGCAATTTGCTTTCGCTTGAGCCCTCTGGGCCTCAAGTACTCCTCGTAGCAGGCCTACGAGCTTGGCGGGATCCACTGGCATTGGTGGGGCAGCTGGAGGATTCACATCAGCAATTGATATCAGCAATTGATAGTGTGGGTCTCGGAGGAATCGGTACAGCTGCATGCACAGTAGAAGTGTAAGCAGCACAGGGAGTCCGTGCAGCACGAGAACGAGTAGTAGGCTGCAACGGAGAGGGGTCAGATTGAGCCTGGATAGGGGTATTCTCGGAAGAAGAAACCTCTTCGTCAGCAGGCCCAGAACGAGTCGTCTTCCCTTTCGCCATCTTCTAAAAGGTTTAGGTACAATCATAAGCAAGGTAACCTATAGAACTATAAGAAAGCAAAAATAGATATTTAAATATATAATTTCGATCCTACGTTGTGATAGGGTGAATATAGTCTAAGTATTTTAGTTGTTTCTAGAGTCTGTTTTTCTAAAGTCATTCTTAAATCTAAGGTCAGATTGCAGGACTGCATATTTGTCTAGACTAAGTTGACTAGACCAATATTGCAGAACTAGACCTGCATGGGCCACTACTGAAAATATGTTATGACCCGATCCCAATATACTAGGTCCGGATGGATCATGTCCAGCCTGCACCATTGTGAGACGGCGACAGTAAGCTATATCAAGCGGTAGTACACAAGCAGATAATTCTAAAATGCAAGAAAAAGGAAAATAATTTTATTTGAACTTGAAATTAAAGCTAATGTCTATATGAAAAACAACACAAGCAAGTAAAACATCTGATTATTATACTTGTTCTTTACTACAACTGGAAATGGGAAAAGCTAACCAATGACACAACTAGTAATCTGGGGCTCCCTGGTCAGGTTCAGCTACCTTTTCAGGACTCGGATTAGGTCCGTCAAAGGAACTAAAAGCGAGTTCCTTGTCTTCGCAGTCACATAAAATATTAATCTCCAGCCAGGATGGAAGCAAGACCATATATCCACATCCATCATTCTAAATAATAATAAATGATGCATGACAGTTGAAAAGTATTATAATATTTTACTAAATAATAATAAAGAAAGAGCAGGGCAATGAAATCTCAGAGCTATAATGATAAAATCTACAATGATTCAATAGTAATTTTGAGCATATAGCAGATATGTGACCGGCTGGTAGATTCAATGTGTATACTAACATTTTGGCCAAATGATAGTATACGGTAGGGCTCAACCCCTTTGTGCAATAGGGGTTAGCGCGAGAGAGGCAATATCAGTAACAATGGCTTTGGTTACAGATACTATACTACTCCCCCAATCCTCGAGTCAATGAGTCAATCAAGCAATCAATCTGGGGTCCGAGAGGGATCCCCTGTGAATCAGTGTCGATACAATATACATAGTCCTACCGATGCAGTATATTTAATTATTAAATAAAATACGGATATGAATAGTATGAAACTTGCCTTGTACTTTTCCCCGTTGTTGAAGGTAACGACATGAAGGTATTCGGCTAAGGTCCGGGACTTGAACCTACATTAATTAATATTTCGTTTAGAAATTACTCTAAGGGTTTAACTAATAATGCCACTAAAAATAACGTTTAGTTATAAAACATCTTCTTTTTATTTTGAGAAATAATACTATAGTTATTTATTACCCTAGTTACGTATAATAATAATTGTCAAAATAATTTGTTGCTGAAACTAGTATTTTATGAATAAGGCAAAAATTCTAATATTTTAAGTATATTAAAATAGTAATGGTTTTATCGTAAATTATTATAATAGAAATATCATTTTAAACTTGGAAATACTTGAAATCTAATTTAGTATTTATTTATATAAAACTTTACGAAATATTTATAATAGCATTTTTTATATATAAGAAATAACCATTTGAATAATAAATTACGAAAATCCTTATTTTAGTAAAACTTAAGGTTTTTATTAGAATAATGCTAAAAATAACTTTTTATATAATACGACAAGATTACTAACCAATTTAATGGTTAATTTACAAAAATAATCTTTTATCCAAAATAAATAAATATATATTTGTCCTAAATCACTATTTTCTATATTAAAAATATATTTTTGACATGTAACTATTTGTTTTGAAACTAATTTAACAATTAATAATAGATCATAAATTAATGGCAATAATCCTAATAATAATTAAAATAACGTTATTCCTACGCTATTTGTATTTTAACGTAAATAGTTAACTCTAATTAACCACTAAGTAGTATAACAACCTAATAATATTCTAAATGTCACAATAATTATCACAACTAACTCTATTATAAAACCTAAGGTTGAATTTGGAAACTATAATTAACAATCCCGGAAATGACAGAGCTTTATTCTGTCAATTTCGATCGGAAGCAGAAATAGGTTTGGTATTCTGTGAAATATACCGAAGGGTGAAGCTTACCAACAAGTTGATGACGAAGTACTGAGGGGAGGCCTCAGACTCGGAATGTGGGTACGCAGAGCGGGTGCGGAAGACGGGATGCGAGATGCGCGCACGGGGCACGCGGAGCGGCAAGGAAATGTGCGCACGTGCGCGAAAGGAACCACGTGGGTTGCTGCTGGCGCAAAGGACGCTGCTGGCGGCGGCGGACGGCCGGCGAACGACGGACAGGCACCGACGGAGGCGCTGGCGGATGCTAGCACGGTCAGTCGAGGTCGTCGGTCGGCTGATCGGTCGGAACCGATTCGATGAAAAGGTCCCAGTTGGGGTGCCGGATCGACCGGGGCAGCACGTGGATCGTCGGGATGGCCTCAGTTTCGGGAATGGACGAGAGTGGAGGGAGATAGGATGAGTTTGGGAAGGTTTGGGAGATGTTGTTCTGTGTCTTCTAATGGGAAAGATTTTCTGAGTATTATTACGTGAAGGGGAGAGATTTACATGGGGAGTGTTCCGCAGATGGAGTGGATGGAGTGGATCTGAGCGGGGGACCAGGTAGTTATGTCTAACGGGTTGGATTATTGGATTTTAATTCATTGGGCTTAAGTCATATATTATTTAAAATGCATAAAAAATGTGGGTCTTACACTAGGTGATTTGATTGTAACATGTACCCCCAAGTCTAGTCACAACCATAATCATCGTATGGCTGTTTTCCATAAATAAATTCCTTTATTTATTGTGTATCTGGGAAAATTACAACTGTGAGAATCTGATCTAGAAGACGATCACTTTATCCCTTGGACTATGCGAAGAAGAAAAGCTCTCAAAATTTTGACAGTAGATAACTATGTATCTGTACAATGAATGAGAAAAAGAACTCTATTTATAGAGTCAAAAATAATAACTGAAAAGATAACTGTCTTCACAGCCTGTGCTTAGTTGAAAATCATGCAGGATTTAACATACGCAAGGTTGTGAGCAGTTACTGGACGTGGCCTGTAACTGTTGGACACATGGCGATCATGCATGAGTCGTGTGCAAGTTACAGGACACGCAGGCGAGAGATCAGTGGCATGGCTGCCACGTACTCCAATTTGATAAAATCCACGCAGACTTGTTGAAGACGAAATCTACGCAAACTCGGTGTAGAAAGCTTCAAAATCCACGCAAACTTGGGGCAAGAAGCTTCAGGATCCACGCAGACTTGAGGCAAAGAGCTTCAAAATCCACGCAGACTTGAGGAAGAAAACTTCCGAATCCACAAAAACTTGAGGTAAAGAACTCAAAAATACACGCAGACTTGAGATAAGACTGCCAGCTATCTTGATTCAGCGTGCCTCGACTGACACAAAATCTCTGACAGTGATTGCTTTTGTCAGTCGCATTAAATGACAAGAAGCTCTTTTGGTACGCCAACTTGACGAAGGTTAAGTCTTGCTGAAGAAGATTTCGAAAATCACGCAATAGACGGCTGTGATCTCTCGAATTCTGTGCATACGTGGCATACGAAGAGACATTCTTCGACTGTTGTGTTGTCAGTCATAATTACTCTCTGACAAATGATGAGCTGTCTCCCCAGCGTGATTTATAACTATTGTTCTGATCAACTGAGCTTGACTTTTGACTCTGTCCTGATCAACTCAGTGTGACTGTCATTTTTAAAGACCTACAAGACCCCCTTCAAAGTTTTTGAAAAATGATAAATTATTTTGAAATACTTTGAAAATAAGATGATAAAATGAAATCAGTCACGCTGAGATGATTTTAAATTTTTCGAAAGTCGAAAAGACTTCGAAGTTCTTTGAAAACATCCAAATGAACTTATTAGATGTCATAATGACTCTCCGTTTTCCGAGACTGATTGCATCCAATTTATGGTGGAATATGAACCGCCGGCGAACTCTGTTATATAAACAGGGAGATTCATTTTTAATCTTCATCTTATGTCAACATGACACCAAAGGAAGAAGCTGAAGAAGAAGCACGCAAGTTGGGCTTTTGTTCCCACGGTGATCCCACTCTTGAGGGTAAGGAACCAGAGCCTCTAGTCTTTGAGTTCAAAGATGACCCGACTCAATTAGCCAAGAATTTCTTGAGCTATTTTGGCCTGGATGGCTCGTTTTCTTCTGATGGGCGCAGCCTCACAGAGCAGCGTGAAATATTGAAGGTTCTGTTACACCGCATGGGGGTCAAAAAGTGTAGAAGAACTAGGCATTAAGCTCAGTCGCTCTAGAGAATAGAGCGTGTCTTTTGTGCTTTTGTTTGCACTCTTTTTGTTTTGTCTTTTGTAAGGCTATCAGTGCCTGTCTTGAAGAATGAAGTACAACTTCTGTGTTTGATCTGCGTGCATTAATGAAGAATATTAATTAGCACCCTTTGACTATTTCCAATGTTACTCTGTCTTCCAAAGCATACGTGACACTCATTCTACGGTTTACGAACGCTATTTATGCGGATCTTTTCCAAGAATAGACTTGTACTTTGCCCTTTAAATAGATAGAAGAGTTTCACAGATACTTATCTCCCATTCCTCTTCTTCTCTGAGAATGAAATTTTTGGAAGATTTTATTCTCAAACAGGAAAGCAATGTTTTCTAATGTTCGACTTCTACGCACTGTATCAAACATGAGTTTGCTAGTCCTTAGCACCAAACTTGAAGGTAAGTCCAGTATAGTACGCATACTATTTTGCTGTTGAAGATAGGCTTTCTGTTTCTTATTTCTGATTTGAACAATACACACCTGTCTCTGTTTGATAAATGCACGCTGAATGATTTCTGTTGATCTAATCTTTTTCTTCTTAATGCTTTCTGCAGAAACTTGGCTGAAAAAAAATTCTTCAGAACTGGCATTGGGGATGTGGATGCTGTGGAGAATATCCTGCTGACATCTACATCAGGGAGCTCATACGCTTTTGACGTGTAAATCAGACAACTCAGAACTCTTCGTGGGATAGAAGGGTCTTCCTCAGATGGTAGGAAGAGCCTTTATACACGAGAGTTGGATGGTGGAGTCAACTCTACCCAGAGAAATCGGGTAGTAGAGTTCCTTTCAAGGCAGAACTAGGAATTGTATCCCAATATGGAATACATTCCTGTCTTCCTTGAGGGGTTACCCCAAATCCACCAATTGTATTGGCAGCACCACGACTTCGGGCTGCCATACTCTGTGGTTCTCCTCTTGTCTGAGAGAGAAGACCAGAGTTTGATTCCTGCTGATCTGGTCGTGACTGAGATCCAGACAGTCAGGAATTGCCACCAACAACGAACCTGACGGAGAAGGTCCGACGAAGAAGATCCAAAGAAGAAGATAGATCTCTATTAGGTTATCGTTGTGGTGTAGAATGAAAATCCAAGATTGTAATAGATTTCCATTATGATTTATAAGAAAGTCTAAGAAAATGTAATAGACTTTTTATGGTGAAATAAGAATGGAAATGATAATTCTTCTATGCTCAATAATTTGTATTTGTGGATGAATTGTGGACATGATAGATAATAAAATCATCTTTTCTGTTTTTAGAGTATATGATATTATCAGAGGTATTATGGACGTGATAATATATATGAACTCAAAAGAAAATAGATTAATTTCTATGCAGAGGTCAAAACATGACAAATGAGTAGATAGATTCGGAATTGATTCAGAGGTTATAAAAACATGATAAATAACGAATCCCCACTTAATAAATTGATAGAAGATTATGAACGGACGAACGTAATAAATGAACGGATGGAACGTCAAGTATTAATGAATGTGTGAATCGTCGGATGAATGTGAGAAATGAACGGATGAACCGTCAAGCATTAATGAATATGTGAATCGTCGGATGAATGTGACGCTTCACTATTTGAGGAACTTCTGCCTATAAATATAGCAGAAATCTGACAAGAACGAACATTTCTACTCCTCAACATAAAAATGTCGTCTGGAGAAGCATCTAAGAAGACTGAGATTGCCTCAAAGGTTCAGAAAGGCACTGAAGAACGCCCTGCTGATCCAGTCAAAACGAAGAAGACGGAAGTAGGCGAAGGTTCGTCTACACTCAAGCCACCAAGGAACATTTTGGACTTCCTGCTCGAACCAGGAAAGACTGAAGAAGAAGAAGCCATGAGAATGGCTGCTTGTAAGTTCCTCGTGGGTTCCAATAAGAAGATCCTCGGCTCTTTTGATGATCACGTCTTCGAGAAGGACGACAGTGGCCCACGTCCAAATGTAAAAAAGGATGATAGTAATCTTCCTTAATATCATGTATCATCATTCATGATCAAAATAAAATAAAAATTTTATTTTTAAACATGAAACTGTCTGATGATTACAAGCATTTACATTTATACATAGTACTTTTTGAGGAATTTGCCATTAATAGGCATCAAAACTTTTCAACCATCCAATTCTGAGAGTTGATAGGCTCCATTTGAGAAAACTTTGCTCACAATATAGGGTCCTTCCCACTTTGCGTCAAATTTGCCCTTGCTCATATGAGTCATAGTCATAGGACGTCTGACTGTTAGAACAAGTTCTCCTTTTTGATACGATCGAACTCTGACTTTTTTATTAAAAGCTCTTGAGATTCTAGCTTGATAGAATTCAATATTCTGTTGAGCAGATAATCGCTTTTCATCCAGAGCTTCTAATTCTTGAAGTCGAAGACGATCATTATTTTCAGCAGTGAGTTCATTAGCGATTGCTATCCTTAAAGAAGGAATTTGAATCTCTAATGGAAGAACAGCTTCGCAACCATACACCAGAGAGAAGGGTGTACATTTAGTAGCATTACGAACTGTAGTGCGATAAGCCCACAAACATTCACCGAGCTTCTCACTCCAATTATGTTTGTTAGTAGAGACAAACTTCTTTAGGAGTTTGATGATGGTCTTGTTGAAAGCTTCTGCTAATCCGTTAGCTTCCAGATTATATGCGGTAGAAGCCACATTATTGATCCGGTGATCGTCACAGAATCGAGTAAATTTCTGGCTGACGAACTGTGGTCCATTATCATGAATAATGCGTCGAGGAACACCAAATCTGTAGATGACGTGGTGCTTAATAAAGCTGATGACATTGGACGTTTTAACTTCAGACAAAGGAATGGCTTCGGTCCATTTGGAGAAGTAATCGGTTATTGCAAGAATAAATCGATGACCCTTGGATGACGGCGGATTGATCGGACCGATAATGTCTATGCCCCAAGCTTCGAAGGGCCATGATGCTACCGTCGGATGTAGAAATTCAGAAGGTTGATGAATAAAATCCGCATAGATTTGACAAGCTTTACACTTCTTTGCATATTCGATGGCATTTGATACCATATTGGGCTAATAATAACCCATACGTCGAATACGGTCTTGAAGTTTCGGTCCAGGCTGATGTGCCCTACAAATTCCATCATGTGCTTCACGAATAATTTGTTGAGCCTCATCACCGGCAACACATCGAAGAAGTAAACCATCATAAGCTCGACGATATAAGGTTTTTGTCGTATGATTATAATAGAATCGGAGTGATCGTCGTCTGATAGATGCTGCCTCACTCGGATCATCCGGAAGAATATCATACAATACGAAATCTAAGAAAGGAAGTCTCCAATCTGTATCCGTATTTTGATTCTCGGCCGAGTTACTGAAGATGAATTCCATGCTGGAATCAGATGAAGATGATAAAGATTTACGACTAAATCCAAATCCTCTTGTTGTGTTGACGTTATGAGATGTTGATTCTTCAATGTCAACTGGAAGTCCTAGGGTCAGGTTATTTTCAAGATAAAATAATTCTCGATTGCGAACAATAATCATTTGTTGCCGTCTAATCGGGATAGCCAACACCGCTGCAAGATTAGCTAGAGCATCAGCTTCTGTGTTACATGCTCGCCTAACATGTTCAATGAAGAATTCTTCAAACGAAGAAGCCATAGATATAGCTGATCTATGATAAAGAACCAGATCTTGATGGCGAACTTCATAAGTACCCCTTATCTGATTAACAATGAGTTTAGAGTCTCCGTACGCCTCCAAATATTGAATATTTAGATGTTTAGCGAGTTGAAGACTAATGAGTAATGCATTGTACTCAGCTACGTTGTTTGAACACGGCTGATCGAGAGAATAAGCTCTTTGGATAGCAAGACCTTCTGGCGATACAAGAACGATTCCAACTCCAGCGACAATATCACCATTAGGACCTATCCTTGAAGCTCCATCAAAGAATAAACGCCAAGTAAGATCTTCTTCAGCAATTTGGTTTGAATCTAGGACTTCATCTGGAATTTCATCATAGAGTTTTGAATCTTCTGGAATTGAATGAGCAGCCAGAAAATCAGCTAAAGCTTGTCCTTTGACTGACTTCTGAGGAATATAATGCATGTCATACTGAGCAAGTAGGATTCCCCAATTAGCTAATCGAGAATTCAAAACACTGGGTTTCTTCATCATGATCCGTATAGGATTGATCTTGGAGATGACATGAATAGTCTGGCCAATGATATAATATCGTGTCTTTTGAACAGCGAACATCAAGGCTAGACATTCTTTTTCGACCGGTGAATATCGAGGTTCAGCTCCGGTCATAGTACGACTGAGATAATAGATGGCTTGTTCATGACCATTTTGATTCTTTTGAGCGAGTAATGCACCCAATGAATGACTCATTGCTCGAGTATATAGGAGAAATGGAATTCCTGAAACGGGAGGTACCAATACTGGAGGGCTCATCAGATATTGTTTTATATCATCGAATGCTTTCTGACATTCATCATTCCAGACAAAAGAAACACCTTTCTTCATAAGTTTGTTGAATGGTCTGCAGCGTCCTGATAAATTAGAGATGAATCTCCTGATATAAACGATCTTTCCTTGAAATCCTCGTAGCTCTTTTAAGGTGCGTGGAGGACGCATCTCTTGGATGGCTTTGATCTTCTCGGGATCCACGTGTATACCTTTAGAGGTAATGACGAAGCCAAGAAATTTACCACTAGAGACGCCTAAGAAGGACTTAGTAGGGTTCATCTTTAATTGATGCTTACGTATTAGATCAAATATAGTCTTCAAATCTTGGATATGATCCTCCTTTTGTCGACTTTTAACTGCAATATTATCAACATAGCATTCGACTGTTTTCCGCAAATGTTCACGAAATATAGTGCTGATAGCTCGTTGATAAGTTGCTCCTGCATTCTTGAGACCGAATGGCATAACTGTATAACAGTATGTACCAATCGACGTTCTGAAAGAAGTGTGCTTCTCGTCGTCTGGAAACATTTTAATCTGATTGTACCCAGAATACCCGTCCATGAATGACATCCGTTCAAATCCACAGGTATTATCAATCATGACATCAGTGATTGGTAGAGGGAATTCGTCTTTAGGGCATGCCGTATTGAGATCGCGAAAGTCTATGCATACTCTGATCTTGCCAGTCTTTTTAAGGACATGAACTATGTTAGCCACCCAATCGGGATGTTGTTCTTCTCTAATAAACCCGGAGGTCATGAGTTTATTGACTTCAGCTTCAATTGCATCCATAATGTCTGGACGAAATCGTCGCTGTTGTTGTTTGACCGGTTTAGCATTCGGCAAGATATTGAGCTTGTGAGTTGTAATTTGTGGATCAAGTCCTGGCATATCTTCATAACTCCAAGCGAAGACATCGATGTAATCACGAATGAGTTTGATCATGTCTTGCTTATCAGTTTCAGAAAGACTTTCACTGATGAATATTAGTTTGGGAGATCCCTCTTCACCAACATTTATTTGAACAAGTTTGTCTTCAGTCGGAGGTTCTTTTTGCTCGAAACGGAACTCCCATTGATTATCTAATCTTTGGGCCCATTGTTCTGATTCAGGTGAGATTTTAAACTCTTCTTCGTCTTCATCACTTTCTTCAGAATGGTCAATGAAAACCATATTGGAAGACAGAAGGTTGCAGTAAAAATCGCCGATACTCGTATCGGAATTCCAAGAAGTGGTACTAGAAGAATCAGACCTCTTATCTTCGTCAGACTCGGGATCTTCATGGATAATATTGATAAAAGGAGTAGGAGCTATATAGTCCAATCCGCATTTCGTCCTTCCATATTTCAGAGGAGGAATACGAACCGGCATTTTTCTTCCTTTTCCACTGTTGAGGCCAGTTCTGAAGTCATAGCCCATATTTTTGATGATGTCTTTAGATTGCTGACTATAACGACGTAGTTGTAATCTTCCAGTATCATCATTTTTGTCATCATCTTCTAAATCAGAAGGACTTTGGGGCCCTTTATAGAAGAATATTGGAATGTCTCCTGGCTTTCTGCTGGGAACTAAAAAGTATGAAGATTGTACAGGTTCTAAGGATATATCTGTATGAACAGTCTGTACAACCCCTATGGTTATTGTGTTCAAGTCATCTAATAAATGTAAATAACTATGAACATAATTGCACACATCAACGTACTGCAAAGATGGAGACTTTTCATTAAATGTAAAAGCAGCAATATTTACATTGGGAGGAGGCTGAGCCTTAGAGATCTTAGCCAAGTCAATGACTAAAGGGGGAGAAGAAGAACGAGAAGAAGCGTTGTTTCGATTATGATCGATAATAAATGGCTCAGAAGAGGTGAGCTCCCTTGAAGTTTGAGATGGAAGAGTAATCCGCCCTCCAACTGGAATTAGCAGAGTATCCTGTTTCACATGTGATGATGCAGGAACTGCAGTACGCCCACTGACAGGAATAATCATTGTGTCTTGAGCAGACGACTGAGGTAACGGAGAGATCCGTCCACTCACTGGAATGATGAAAGAACCTTCTCCAGAGAGTTTGGGAGATTGTTGCTGAATAGTTCGACCCTTAACAGGAATTATTAAGGTCTCACTTTGTGAATCCTCTTTCTCCATAGCTTGTATGATCCTTGTATACTCTTCTTTGTACATTCGGGAATCATTGAAATAAGCTTCAATCCTATGGAAGGGATTTATGTCAGCAACTTCTTTTTGTACTCTTCCATTGCTATCAATGTATTTAAAATACTGATGAAGAGTAGAATGCACCACATTATTTTCATGAAGAAAGGGCCTCCCCAGAAGAAGATTATAGGATCCCACAATCTAGATCACATAGAAAGTGACTTTAGATCTGAAATCACCTATTTGAAGCTTCAGATGAATCTTTCCCAAAGGCTCGCTTCGGCTTTGATTGAATCCCAGGATAGTAGTAACCGTCTTGGAGAATTTGTGAAGAGGGATTTTTAGTTCATCCAATAGGCTCTTTGGCATTATGCTTATAGCAGACCCTGGATCAATAAGGATACGATCTATCTTCATCGTATCGATATAACCGGTGTAGTAGAGAGGCCGATCATGTCGATTATCCTCTAGTAGCATGTCGTCTTGTGTAAAGGTAATATTTAGAATAATCTCCAATACACTGTTGCAATGTAAGCAAGTGGCAGGTTCTGCATCTGGCTTCTTCAATTGTGCAAGACAAGAGTCAGCCTGTAGAAGTGCTTCGCTTAACGTCTCCCGAGTCTCTTTGGAAAGACGTAGAAGTTCAAAGAGGGACATTCTAGCTGGAGTATTAGCAAGTTGAGCTAGGATGTCAAAATTATAAGGCTTCTGAAGCCCAAGAGGAGAGGACTTCTTGATTGGTTTATCAAATCGAGCCTGTTGTTTGCCTTTCTCCAGAGCTGTGGGCTTGGAAGAAACAGGTTCAACTGGGGTAATTGAAGGAACAGGTGCAGTGGATGATTCTTCTTCAGGAGGAACATTAGGAGCATCTTTATCAGCTGGAGGGATATCAAGAGTATCCTCAGGATTCTTGGAATAATCCTTTAGATAAGGTTTCCCCGTTCGAGTAGCACCAGCAAGTGCTTCTTCTTTCTCTTTTGGCTCTGTGTCAGAGGTAGACCCAAGAGACGTCATATGACATGACTTAATCTTTCCAGCCTTCTTGGACTTTCGAGAAGTAGTCTTTTGAGGAGAAGGCGATTCAAAATCTGTCACTAGATCAGGATGAATCCATATAATTTCTCCTGTTTCTAAAGTGATTGGCACTAATCCTTCAGATTGCGGAGGAGGAATATTCACTATTTCAAGAGTTGCCTTGGGAATAGGAACAATCCCACTTTTAAGGAATTGAGGAGGGAAATCTCCGAATTGCATAGAGACGACATTGGAGGTGACAGTCTTCTCTTTCGGAGTAAGAGAGATAGCTCCAGACTTAATCATCTCTTGGATCTTTCCTTTCAGTACATAACATATACGAATTGTGTGACCCAGCATTCTGTGGTATGGACAGTATTTGGGATGATCTGTCTTACCAGCTTTATCAGGTTTCTTGATCTCAGGTAATTGTATCTTATTACCTTTCAGCAGACATTCAAAGATACCAAGGACATCGTCATCATCGAAAGAGTATTCTTCCTTGGGGCGAGGTGTTCTTGGTTGTTGAATTGTAGAAGTAGGAACAGTTGATGCATCTTTGCTCTGAAGATTAACTTCAAGAGTTTTTTTTCCTTTACGAGCCTTGTTTTTATTATTAGTGCCTTGACCTGTTTCTTTGGGAGTCATCTGCACTCCTAAACCTTTGAAGGTTTCAGCACTAATTTCTGCAGCCTTGGCACTAACTATGAAAGAAGGCCAGTCTTGGAATTGGGTGGATCCTGTCCACATGCTGATGATTGGCAACAAGTTTGATTTGCACATGTCGATGGTGACAGCATCAGGAGTTCCAAGAGGCATCTTCAGAGCTTCTCTTCGAAACCGTTCAATGTACTCTTCTGTAGTTTCATTATTTTTTTGCTTGATTCTAATAAGAGCAGACATAGTCATGTCATTGAGCCCTTCATAGAATCGTTCAAGAAACATCTGTTTGAAACCGGCAAATGAGGTAATGCTCCCATCTGGGAGACTCCTATACCATTCATAAGCCGTTCCCTTGAGACATCCAATAAACACCCGAGTAAGGAGGGCATCGCTTGGTTGCAGCTGGTCAGTCATTACTTCAAAGTGATTAATAAACTGACTTGGAGAAGTGGTTCCATCATAGAATGAGATAGTAGAAGGCTTGTATTTAGGAGGATACGATACTTGCTTCCATTCTATCGGATAAGGTTGCTTGATGCCCAACCTTTGTAAACCATCCTTCTGTTTGAATGCCTCGAATTGAGTTTTGAGATTCCTCAATTCTTCATTAACAACTCCAGAAGATTGTGGAGTTGTAACTTGTAGAGAATAGTTGGGAGGAGGAACAGCATTATAAGCACTACCCCCAGCTCCAGAGAGACTAGGGTTTGGTTGAGCTGGTCCAGGAGTATTGGATTGTACTGCTGGAGGAACTTATACTGGACTCATATCAGCGTCAGTTGGTATGGCATCTGGTACAGTCTGTCGATTTTGCAATTGAGCTGTCATGAGTTCATACATTGATTTCATAGTATCAGCCATAGACTTCATTTGCTGTTCCAAAGAAGCAATTCTTTGATCTTGAGGAGTCAAGGAAGAAGAAGGTTCATCAGTATTCCCATCAACCATGTAAGTCATGACTGTACGAGGGATTATTGATGAACTGGTGGATGTTGTTTGTTCTGAATCATTGCTTCGTGCATCAAAGTCAATTATAGGAGAACTACCCCCAGTAGGAAGAGGTGGGAAGTTAGATTCTCCAAGGAATTCAGAATCATCTTCAGAGATCAAATTTCTTTGACTAGAAGCCAGGACTCTTGCTCTGGTATTTCTATATACTCCATCTGGACTATCAACTCTACCCCCAGCATCTCGAGAAGTCATATTGACAGAAGCAAACAAAGGCTCATCTTCATCAGGCATAGGTTCACACTGAATTCGATTGAAGACAGATGGTCGTTTAGTTTGACATCTGCATTACATTGTAACTCTTGGCTGGAAGTCACATTCATGATCACCATGGTCTTGAACCGTTGATTGACATCTGCACTAAATTATGACTCTTGGATAGAAGTCACATTCAGCATGATCCTTTGACACAGAATTACTCCTTCTCTTCTGTTGAAGATGTTCTCGTAAATCTGTTTGTGAAGATTGAGGAGTATACTTCCTGTTCTTGGGTCTTGATGGCTCTTGATTATATAGAGAATGATTAATATGAGCCACATAGTTTCTTGCATACTCTGCATCTGGATCTCTTATCCTTGTTTCCAACTGGTATGGTTTCTTAACACCAGAAGTGTTTAGTTTTGTTCTTAGATCAGTTGGAGGTAACACATTAGTTTTGGAAACATGGAGTTTTCCTTCCATTGATCTGGATATTTGTAAGGAAGAGTTGAACCACCCCCTTGATTAGGAGTTGGTAACAGACCCTCTTTTATGGACAGATTTTGTGCCCAATTCGAAGAAGTCATAGAAGAAGACATTAAGGAATGTTTCTTCTTAGACTCATTCAAGTTTTGAGACATAGAATGTCCAGAAGGAAGAGTAGTCAAAAGACCATCTCCTTTTCTTTGACTAACAAAATTGTCAGTCAAAGCTGTTCCTGAAGTAAAAACTACAGGAGCAGAAGAAACAACTAAAGAGTTATTCCTTTTCGAAGGGACTTTGTGTGGAAGACCACCCCCAGTTCTAGTAGAACTTGGCAAAGAAGAAGAGATAGCTAAAGAGCTATTCTTCTTAGATGAAATACACGCTGAAACAGGCTTGGTTAAAGAACCAGTGCTGTTAGCGTGACTTTTGACTTTGGAAATACACGCTGGAACAGATTTGGCTAAGGAGCCAGTATTGTTAGCGTGATTGTTGATTTTAGAATTACACACTGGAACAGACTTGGCTAAGGAGCCAGTACTGTCAGCGTGACTTTTAATTTTAGAAATACACGCTGGAACAGATTTGGCTAAAGAACCAGTACTGTTAGCGTGATTTTTGAATGAGAGATTGCACGCTGGAACAGATTTGGCTAAGGAGCCAGTACTGTCAGCGTGACCTTTGATTGCTATCATCTTCGAGCGCACAAGAGTGTGCGTACTTGCAGTAGAGTTCTTGCCAGTGTTAGAAATAGACACTGTGGCAGAGACTTCACCATTGGCTGCCAACTGATTCTTAGGAATATAGACAGAGTGTCCCTTTGACTTGGCAGTGATGATGGAGGCTGTAGTGGGCTTACCACTCTTAGCCCGCTGTATTTCTTTATAGGCGAGTTGATCGA
Source organism: Iris pallida (assembly GCA_029216955.1). Taxonomy (NCBI): domain Eukaryota; kingdom Viridiplantae; phylum Streptophyta; class Magnoliopsida; order Asparagales; family Iridaceae; genus Iris; species Iris pallida. The sequence goes on from JANAVB010024492.1 coordinate 50,709, forward strand.
ATTGGATCGTCATCACCTTCTTCGTCGAGCCGATTGACGAAGTGTCGTATTGAGTTGTTGCCATCTCAGAAGAGGAGATGGTTTTCCCCAGCAGAGTCGCCAATTTGTTTTCCATAAATAAATTCCTTTGTTTATTGTGTATCTGGAAAAATTACAACTGTGGGAATCTGATCTAGAAGACAATCACTTTATCCCTTGGACTATGCGAAGAAGAAAAGCTCTCAAAATTTTGACAGTAGATAACTATGTATCTGTACAATGAATGAGAAAAAGAACTCTATTTATAGAGTCAAAAATAATAACTGAAAAGATAACTGTCTTCACAGCCTGTGCTTAGTTAAAAATTACGCAGGATTTAACATACGCAAGGTTGTGAGCAGTTACTGGACGTGGCCTGTAACTGTTGGACACATGGCGATCATGCATGAGTCGTGTGCAAGTTACAGGACATGCAGGCGAGAGATCAGTGGCATGGCTGCCACGTACTCCAATTTGATGAAATTCACGCAGACTTGTTGAAGACGAAATCCACGCAAACTCGGTGTAGAAAGCTTCAAAATCCACGCAAACTTGGGGCAAGAAGCTTCAGGATCCACGCAAACTTGAGGCAAAGAGCTTCAAAATCCACGCAAACTTGAGGAAGAAAACTTCCGAATCCACGCAAACTTGAGGTGAAGAACTCAAAAATACACGCAGACTTGAGATAAGACTGCCAGCTGTCTTGATTCAGCGTGCCTCGACTGACACAAAATCTCTGACAGTGATTGCTTTTGTCAGTCGCATTAAATGACAAGAAGCTCTTTTGGTACGCCAACTTGACGAAGGTTAAGTCTTGCTGAAGAAGATTTCGAAAATTATGCAATAGACGGCTGTGATCTCTCGAATTCTGTGCATACGTGGCATACGAAGAGACATTCTTCAACTGTTGTGCTGTCAGTCATAATTACTCTCTGACAAATGATGAGCTGTCTCCCCAGCGTGATTTGTAACTATTATTCTGATCAACTGAGCGTGACTTTTGACTCTGTCCTGATCAACTCAGTGTGACTGTCATTTTTAAAGGCCTACAATGGCGTCTTCGTAACTTATACGGGATAGCTGGCCATGTCCGCCTCCGTATTCCGGTACTGGGGCGTAACAATCATTGTTTGAAGGGTTGAGCTATTGTGCTATGTTAGCCTATGAACCAAGGTTGCGATATAGAATCCTTTAGTCTAATCTAGCCATAGGATGTATTTCTATCTTGATGCGATATAGCATATATTTTCCATGCTTGATATAGGGGTGTCATATTATTTTAATGATAGGAGATATGCATAGAATATAGATTATGATAATTTAGAACCCATTAGTATTAACATCCTCTAGAAATCTTATGTGGTTAGTTTTCTTATACCATGAGTTAGTGTAATTTCGAGGACAAAACTCTTTAAGGTGTGTAGGTTGTAAGCCCCCTGTATTTTTAGATTTATTTTTTGTTTGTTTTGTTTTGTTTAATATAGTTATTAATATATATTTTCTTACTTTTATTCATGATCATAAAATGTACTTTTCCGTAGCTTTGATTTTTGGAGCACAAAAAATGCCAATTTCTAGAAACTTCCTTCATGAGTTTTGACCTAGACAAGTTTATCTTCGAATTGGTATATCATGTCCAACTCAAATATATCTTCTTATATTCTATTTGCTTCGCACAACTTCGGGGTCAATTTAGGCCAAGAAGTTATCTACCGTGAGACTTGTCGTAACTTCCAACTTGAATTCGGGACTCGATATCGATCCAACCTAAACAATCTAATATATGATTTTGACTATTTTGAGCCTACTACACATATGCCTAGGGTTTCCCACTCAGTATAGGCCCCATTCGCTATTTAAATTCAAATGGCACATAAGACTTCTTATGTGACTTTTTAAGCCTATTTCCCAATCGGGTAATTCTTCTTGAGCCTAAACTTGTCTATCAAGTTGTAGATAACTTGTTAGGATCATTCCCACATAGATAGGGCCATCCTTGATTTTTATTTCACATTTTTGGAGACTTTAAATTGGGTTAACATTTTAGGAAAACTCAATTAGTGTAAGTTTCTAAATTTGGAAACTTGTATCTTCATATGTCAATCTCTCTTGTATTTGGTTTCCAAAACTCATCAATACTCAACCATACCAGCACAAGAACATCCATAACTGACCCCCGAGTAACCCTCTCTATATATAACATATTAACCTACCCAAAAGCCCTCTCCACAAACCCAACTCCAATGTCGCCAACCTGCTGCTGCTATCCCCTATTTCTTGCTGCTGTTTGACCCTTGCCGACCACCTCCAGCCCAACCACCTCATCCCCGACATGCCCAAGATCCCCCCTCCACCTTTCCAAGGTCAGCCATCACCGAAAACCAACCCTATAGGTCGCAACAGCCCGCACAAGACACCCTCAACTTGCTGTTCGAAAACACAGCAGGTATTTTGCGAATGCATTTTCTCTACTTTCGGGCATTATGGGATCAAAAATTATAGATTCCCCTATTTGTCTACTACCTTCATATAAAATTTCATGTCAAAATTCTTTCTATATTGGTTGGGGCACCCGTTTAACCGAAGGGTGTGCAGAACTGACACTGTTTGGTATATGGAGGTTTTGATCTAGTTAGAATAATTTTTACCATTGATATCATATATGAAAACGACCATAATCTGCTTATATACAATCCCCTTCAAACACTTTTTCATAATTATTGATTTGATATGTAAATCTTCCCATCTTTGAAGGACAAAATTCTACCGTAAAACGAACTATCGACATTACCATCTTGTGAGTCCCAAATAATTTTGTATGAATCAAATACTCCATATTATCGATCCTCAACTCATGATCATGAATATTTGATAATTTAAATAATTATTTACCATTTATTTTAGAATATTTAAGCTATTTCATTTATGGTTAAACAAGTCCTAATAACGTTTATTTATCAATATTGGAATTAGTTTGAACATGAATTGATTTCTAAATGGGTTTTTGTATTTGTATTTAGTTTACTATTCAGGGTACTACGATTAGTATAAGTCCATTAAATTAGGATACTTATTCTAGTCGTACAGCTGTCATGCTCATGTCTTGGGCTCCTATATATTTTGGAACTGGGGTGTGACACTGCTTTCTAAAACTTCAAACGAATCGTAGAACAAAGTTCAGGATCTCGCTGAATCTCGAAAATCGTATGACGTATCAATTTTTGGACAACCGACACTCAAATAAATCTCCAAAAATTCATGTAAATAATTAAAAAACAAAAATATTTTTGGAAAGCTAACCTCGATGTGGTTCTAAAAAAATGGCATATGAAAAGGACGTCGGAGTCGATCGCAATCACTCCGCGAAGTTGAGGAATCACAAAGATCAATCCACAAAGGAGGAGGCTGGAATTAATTAGGATTTATGAATATATATATATATATATATATATATATATATATATATATATATATATATATATATATATATATATATAGGAGAGAGAGGCAGTTACTGTTGGCCGCTGACAACTGGGCCCGCCCGGGTGGATGACTGGGTAAATAATTATTTTAATTACCGAAATTTAATATAAATTTATTTTAAATCCAAATAAATCCCAAAATATTCAAAAAAATAAAATAAAATTCTAGAAAATATTTTTAGGTGTCTAGAGCCTAAATAAAAAAGTTTGGTCTCAAACTATCATCGTGTGGCCCCGTAATAAATACCAAAAGTCTATGCAAAAATAAATTATATAGGTTTTAATTATCTAAAAATCTCCAAAAATTCTCAAAAAAATATAAAATAGATTAATAACATATCTAGGACTACCTGGAGACCATAGTGACCGTAAGTGACCCTCTAGTACCATACAACACATGGCAGTGGCCGCTGAACGTGCATCAAAATACGGTCGAGAGGTATTGTAACCACCACATTTTTAATTTAGGGATATTTTGGTCATTTTATAATTATTATATTATTTATTAATTTATTGAAATCATGTGATGATAGGTGGTTTTGTTTGATGTTTGTGTAGTTTAAATGGGTTTAACTTAGCCAACATTGACTAGAAGCCTAATAATAATAATTAGAATTAATATGACCTTGTAGGAATTATTTTAGAATTAATTAGTTATTTTAGGTTGTTTTAAATGAATTTTTAGTCATTTTAGCCTTTTTGGTCATTTTGTGATTTTCTAGATATTTTGACTTGTGTTGTGCTAGCAACTGGTTTAGCCTTAGAGGACATTGTATAGGAGCCTAACCATGCCTTAGAATTATTATTTTTATTTTTAGGATTTATTTTAGGCTTGAGTTTATTTTTAAGGCTTTAATTGATTTTTTAGCCTTTTTTATGATAGCCTTTTTGACTTTGGCCTAATTTTTTTTACTTAGGAATGAGTTGGCCCAAGTAAAAACCTAACCCTAGAGACCTATTCTTGGCCGCCCAACAGCAGTACCCCCTCCCTCTTCCTTTCATTTGTGTGTTTTAGCCTCCACAAATGAAACCCTAATAGATCCCCTTCTCCAAAACTCATTTTCCCTTCATCCGGAGTCCGTTTCTTTCCAAATGAACTCCGTTGCACTCGTCGAGGAGAGGAGGATCTGCTGGAGCATTTTTAACAAGGAGGCAGAGGCTTTTGCTTGAGGGAAATCGGCCGACACGACAACCAGGGGCTCCGTTCATTGAGTTTTTGACACTCAATAGGTAAACCCTATTCTACCATAGTAAATCTAGAAATTTTTTCATTTTTGCATCCATATAGGTGTCCTAGACTTGCCCACGAAGTCTGGTTGGGTTTTGACTTCTTTTGATAGCGGTATCGGACACGTATCGGTCTCACGTTGCACGTGTTCGGCAAAATGCCACTTAGAATTGAAAAGTGTTAATTTTCGATTATGTTTTCATGAAATCCTTCCTTATATGATTTGTACCAACTTTCGTGAAGATGGATCGGAAATTGACACAATTTTGGCATCCGAACGGACACGGACACGCGTGCACGAGATCCCGTGCACGCCCTACAGTCTGTGCGTCATAACACGATGCACAGAGCTCCGTCTTGCGTGACAATATATAAGCACGTAGGGGCAACCTCTTCCCACATGCCCGTAAAATTTCACGACGTTTCGTCGAGCGAGCGCAGAGAAATCGTGCGTGCACTGGTCGACTAAACTGTACACTCGGGCTAAAATTTGCCGCTGACACGGCCTTCGTACGTGAACACGGCGCATCGAGGACCTGTACTAGGATTTGGAACACGTAGCACTATACCTAGTGTACCCAAGGAATCGTTCCCGAGTCGTGGCGTGGCCCGACGCGCGAGCCACGAGCGACGAACCGTGTGCACGAGCATGCACGCACGCGCGCGCGCAGGCCATGCGCTGTTGCGCAAGCTGCTGTGTCGCATCGCTACGACTTCGTATCATGTCGATGTATCCTAGACCTACCCCATGACCCTACCTAGTCGTGTGTACGAGCACGAGGCTTCTTGTTGCGCGTGTGACGCGCAATCGAGCGAGAACGCACGCACAAGCACGCGTTGTCACGCGGTATTGGGAATTTCCTATACGCGTTCTGTGGACACGACACGGATATGATTTCGAACCCGATGGTATACGAGCGCATCACATGGTCGAGACCAACGTGTATGCCGAGTTTCGCGGGTTCATTTGGTGTATATCTCATTTTGGGTCGTTGTGTGAAAAATAGGTTTTTCTTTAAATTCGATTTTGAGTTTGAGTATGATATTTTGATTTCCAGTAAATTAGCTTATAAAATCTGAGTTTTTGGTACGTATATGAGGTTTTGGATTTGTGGGAACCAACTTTTGGATTTGTTTCATAAATTTCTATTATTTATGAGTATATGTGTTTTCTTTGTAGCTATGTATATATAATATTTAACATATGCATTAGAAAACCCCGTTGAAACCCATTGCTAATGTATATATGTTGAGAATGGGTCGAGGGGGATTTAATTCCAGATTTGGATTCACTAAAACTATTTCAAAAACCATTGGCTATTCTTGCTTTTGAGCATTGATATTTAATATATATATATATATATATATATATATATATATATATATATATATATATATATATATATATATATATATATATATATATATATATACCTATTTGTTGTATGTATATAATAGTATATTAAATTGGAGTATACCATGGTTGTGTTTGCTGTTTTTAATCTCAGAATTTACCCCATTTCAGTAATCTCCAGGACACACACACACACACAATCATTTGTTAGAATTAAGGTTGGCTTGTATTGTAAATACACATGTGTGTATATATACCGATGTGTGCATAGTTTGTATGCTTGAGAACCCTCTTAGAATTGATCGTAGTTGTGTATATAACTATAGGAGTCCTAGGACAGATTTGGATTATCGTTTTGAGCCTAGTTTAGTCGAATTGGCCGACAAGTTGACCAAATTGACAAAAGTCAACTTTGGGTCAAACTTGATCCAATTCAACTCAAACGAACTCCAAATGACCTAAAATTTTGTGTATGACCTAAAAATTAGTAAATGGACTAGTTGACCAATGTTTGACCAGCGTTGACCAGGTTTGACCAGAGTTGACCAAGGATTGACTTTGACCAAAAGGGACCTAGAAGCATGTAGTTTTGTATTGTAGCTATTTTCTTTGATATTGTAGACTTGGTTGTGACATGTGGATACTTTAAATAAGTTTATATCACTTCAGTTCAGTTATACATCCTCATCAGCAGCTCGAATTGTCAGGCGAGTACATTCTCTGAAAGTTCTTTCATTTACTTGTCAAATTCTATATTTCAGTTTTAGTCAATTCTATTTGATTCTCGGTTACAAACACTGTTTGCCATGAAATATAAAAGAGCAGAACAGTTTTATGGGAGGACTGGACTTTTACTTCACGTTACAAACTCGCTTGTACAAAGAGAGCCTAGGGACGAAAACCTAGGTACAGCAATCTAAGTATAATTGTTTATTTTTGATTCTGGGGGGTGGCGATAGAGGCTCGGAAAAGCTACGGCAGCTCTGCCTTACTCCTTGGACGATCGGACGTAGCCTTGGCTCCTTTGACGAGATGCTTGGCGTTGACGAAGAAATGCTCTTCTTGCTCTCCTCGTATTGCTCTCCTGGTTTCTCTCTCTGGATTAATCTCTGTGTATTTTTCTCTCTGATTATTGGGGGAGCGTCCTTTTGCAAGGGAATAGCACCTTGCTATTTATAATAGTGGGGGACATCATTAGGGTTTGTAATGATTGCCCATTCTCAAAGTGGTGGCGGCCTGGTAAATGATCAATCTGGGCCATTAATCTTGAGCGTGAAGGATCTGGGTCATTAATGAGGATTATGCCAAATCATGTCAGTCATTAATGTTGATTACAATAAATCTCCATCATGATGATTTGCTGACGTCCGCAAATCTAAATGAATCAATTTAATTCATTCTCTTGCCTCGTGTCCCAAATTATTAGGATTTGATTATCTTTAGGACACGTATCCTGTCATCGTTGTTGAGCCACATGAGGAGCATTCGTGTTTAGGCCGCATAAAGGTCGTTATGACTGAGCCGCATGAAAGATTTCATGACCGAGCCGCATGAATAGTCTCTATACTCAAACCGCATGAAGGTTGTCATGACCGAGCCGCATGAATATGTTCATGACCGAGCCGCATGGGGGTCTTCATGACCGAGCTGTATGAGAGTCTTCATGGCCGAGCCGCATGGATTTCTTCATGGCCGAGCCGCATGGGGGGACCTTCATGATTGAACCGTATAAGTTTCTCTGTACTGGCCGCATGAACTCGTCTAGACTGGCCGCATAAACTAGCCTCGAAGCTGTGAAGATTTTCTCCAGTTCCCTAGGAAGATAGTGCTCTTGTGTTAGTCATCATGACTACTTTACGTCAGGGCTGTCAGCTGTCAGCTGTCAGCCGTCAGAGCATTAATTGTCAGCCGTCAGAGCATTAATCGTGTTTGAATGACGCTGGGTACGACCGTTCTAAAAAGACACGTGGCTTCCCTCTGCTGGCCGTATGGAGTCCACTCTGTGTTTGAGCCGCATGGGACTCTTGAGCCGCATGTGGCTCCTTGGCCGCATGGATCATTTTTCTCCTTTTTTTCATGCTTCTAGAAGGCCCCCTTCAAAGTTTTCAATTTGTAAAATTGAAATACTCTGAATAAGAAGCATGGTTATGCTAGAAACGCATGGATGTATTCTGTCCTAACCGCATGGATTTGACCAGCCGCATGATGACTCTCTGAGCCGCATGGGCTGTTTTGGCCGTATGAGCTTCTTGCCACGTCTTTCTGCCACGTGTACAAATCTTTTGTAAATCTTCTGCATTTAATGCTCTTGATTTGCTGTCAGATTTTAAGAGCCGCTTTTTTGGGCCAGGATCCCAAGAGTCAGGCTATTATTAAGCCGTTTTGCCTCGATGATCGAAGAGTCGGTCATCATATTACACGCGGATCGAGGCATTCCTTCCTTATCTATAAATAAGAACACTTTCGTTCTGGGGAGTCTTCTTTTCTTTCGATCTTTCTAACTCTTTCCTCTCCCAAGCACCCATGGCTCCCAAGAAGGCTGCTGCGTCGAAGGCTGCGAAAGGTAAGGCAGTCGCTTCTGCAGCGGCTGTGGCGACGAACGTGGCCAATCCTTCGCCGGCCGCTGTTCACTCTGTTCATTCCGACGTTCATCCACCTATTGCTGGTAAGGGCGTTGCCTTAGAACCCTATGCTCTGCTGCATAATTTATGCACAAGCCGCATGTACAAGGTTCTTCGATATGACCGCATAAGCACTTCGCCCAGGGGGGCCGCATGGGCTTGTCATACTCGATCTGAACCGCATATATATTTTCGGTTTGGGCCGCATGAGCATAGTTCACTTTTGAACCGTATAAGCTCATCTGCTTGTAGCCGTATGAGTCTGTCTGTTCAGGGCCGCATGAGTCTGCGTGGACTTTGAACCGCATAGTCTCACCTGAATCCGAGCCGCATCCGTACCTAGGTTTGTCTGTTGAGTCCATGTGAACCTTGCACCGCATAGGCCCTTCCCCAAACCGCAGAAGCTTCATAAGCTCATCTGAACTTGATTTGTATGGACTCGTCTGACTCGGAGCCGCATAAGGCTATGATAAACAGAACCGCATGGACTCATCTGGTTCTGAGCCGCATAAGGCTGTGACAACCCGAGCCACATAGACTTAAATGATCTTTCAAATGCTTCTTTATTTGACTATCTTCTAATCTTGTTTCTTTCGTCTTTCTTCAGTGAATCTGCCAGTAAATCCTGCAGGGGAACTCATAGTGGGCTCGAATTAGTTTGCTTTGGACGTGCGATGGGACGATTTAGTTCGTCAAGTGTCAGAGAAGCTCCTTGTTAATGAGCCTTTGGAGCGACTGAATGTTATCAGGGTTCAATCTTTCCAATTCTTTAGTGACATGATGAGCTCCGGGGAGCCAAATGGGAAGTATCTGAGGCCGGTCTTCCTCTTTGGAGATGCATTAATCATAAAAAACTCTCGAGTGCTGGATATCTCTGAGAGTTGGGATTTTAATCTGGACGGGATGCCAATTCATATCCCTATTATGAAGCGTCATTTCCCTCTTACGTGGTTCAACATGATCTTATTAGACAGGCAGATGACAGACTCCCTCACTCCAACCAGACCGGGGATGTTTGTGCGTAACATCCGTTACAACAAAACTACTGGGTCAGTACGCGCGATCAAGGATCCGGCCAGTCGATCTGTGATGGGGTTAGCTCCGGGTACCTTTATCAACACACCCGGTCCTAACTTCTTATTTTCTCAGGCTGATACCTTCCTGAGCCAGCTTGTTCGAAAAGGGTCCTATCCTGTTGGCAGATTGGTACTGCCGAGCTGGTTACACCCCATTCCCCCGTGGGCTAACCTGGCCTCGTGGATTCTGCGAAACTACGAGGCATTTTTGCGAGAAGTCAATCTTTATGATGCTATCCGGGGTACCAGCCACGGATTGCCCATTAATAAGCCGTTGTTCATGGCCCTTCTGGAGATATATAATCATCGAACAGGAACTTTCTTCACACCTGTAGGGGAGTTGGGGCTCACTCTCCATGAGATGTATGCTGTCTCCAAGCTTCCCTAGGGAGACGAGCCCTTCGAAGCGTACAGTCCAACGAACGAGGAGTTCCAGGATCTAGATCGACGATTCCCAGGCTTCGTCGCTGTGTACCAAGTGCTGTTATGTCACCATAGTACCTATCACCAAACGACTATCAAGAAAAATGATAGCTCGGAAGGGGACACTCTCCATACCAACTCTTGGGTCTCCTATCTTTTTAAATTTAGTGCTGCTGGCCGAGTTACTTTCCGAGGTCGTCAGACTCCTAGGGAAGTAGAAGGCTTGGTATCGACTGCTAGGAGGTCGAAGTCTAAGGGTGACAAGTTTGGGAGCCAGATTAACTCCTTCAGCTATTTTTATTGTGGTACTCGGTGGCTGTCAGAGAAGGCACTCTTGGCAGGATTTTTAATGGTATGGCTGCACAATTGTGTGGTTTCGGGAGGGGCAGGTTCCATCGAGAGGATCGGCCGTCACTTTATTCTTTCCACCGTGAAGTTGGCCTTTGGGGTCAGGCTGGCTCTTCTTCCCGCTATGGTGTGCAGCATTTATCACGATCTTTGCGCCTTCTCGTCCAAGGTCATTTCTCGTGACGTGGTGACAGACTTTGAATGCATAGAGCTGCCTTATCATTACCTGCTGGGGTGGCTGTTGTTGCATTATCGGTCTTTGATGAGGCCTGGAACGGGAGATGGCGTTACGGACGATGACGCTTTTCTTTTCAGACATCGCCATCAGCCTTGGGAATATAGTACCATGCCGGCGTGTCGGAGGATGCTGGCGAGGGTGGACGGATATGATTTCTTCGTGTTCGTTCCCCGTTTTACCGACCAGGAAGTGAGGAGTGTCCATGTTGATGGCGTTGGATCTCCTCATTTCTTACCTGAGAAGATACATTTTGGTTGCGTAACATTCGCCCGGCGCATTTAGTTTATCGCAACCGCAACACTGTGTTCCTGGAGCCCTACTTGCCCAGTAGGTTTGCCCGTCAATTTGGGTACAGTCAACTATTCCTTGGGCGTCCCAGTTTCAGCTTAGGATTTGAGGGTAGCATCCTTGATGGGATTAGGGCATGGAGCTACTATGACACTTGTCATACTCGAACTAGTTTCTCAGTTCCTGCAACAAACGTGCTGGGGGAAATCTTGCATATGGCGGCCTTATACCATGTTACGGTAAACCAGCCTCCTGTTGATTTTGACCCGAGGACTAGCTTCATCGTGGGTACTCGTTTGGCGGAGAAGGCTACGGTGTTGAAGGTGAAGAAGAAAGGGGCGAATAGGGTTTCAATGCCCGATTCAGAGTCCTTTGACACATTTGAGGGAAGCAACGAACGGGACGACGAGGACTCTCTCTCTTCTGGTAGCGGAGCAGCGACGGATCAACCGCCCATCATGGCAGATAAGATGATGACGGATCAACCGTCGGTCGTATTAGATGAGGTGGTAGATCAGTTGCTACCTGTATCAGAAGTGGTGAGGGTAGAACCACCGCCTGCCGTGCCTGGTCCCTCGCGTAAGCGGGGCAGGCATGAGTCTATTGACGGGGGAGTAGCCTTTTCCGTAAAGAGATCTGCGGTCAGACCAAATAGGCTACTTATTACGGAGAGGGGTAAGGATGCTGACAGTGCTCCGGAGATAAGACTATGTTGGAACTATCTCCTTGTTATGGCTTTCTTTTTTCTTGGAGATATGACCTAATCATTTTTTTGTAGGCGTCTGACGAACCAGGCTCTCCTGAACCGTCTGCTGCCCCTGGAGTTGATCCGGCCCTTGCTGCTTTGATTAGTAACATGCGTGCCGCGGTCCTTTCTGCGGGGGCTCTCTCAGTGGCGGCTGAGGACTCCCAAGTTGCTGAGGCCTCGGTCCAGGGTGACGAAGGTTTCCTCGGGCCTGTCCCCGAGATTGCTGAGTTTCAGCAAGGCGACGCCGATCTCGTCGCATCCCCTCCCGAAGGTGCCGGGGCGGAGGAGTCTATTATATTCGACTCGGAGGCCGCTGGTGGAGAGGTTATGGTGGCCGTAGACGAACCTCAGCTTCCACACTCTTCCGCTGGTAAGATAAGCCAAATATTGGCTAGTAAGGGAGCTTATTTGATCTATCAACATATCCTCCAGGTCAAATCAATTCATGGTTGTCTTGGCCCTACAGGTCCTGACCCTTTACTTCCCACAGCGAATGTTCTTGGGGAATGCTCGGCCTGCTGCGATCTGGGGGAAAGGGGCATTTCTTCTCCTTCACCGACTCATGTCGAGGGGCCTCCCGCCAACTCCGGGCAGATAGGAATGGAGCTTGTTCTGGAAGCGATGGTCTCTGCCTCATCCTTTGCTGCTTATACGGCTTCGGAGATTGACTTCTCGGCCCTGCCGAGCATTCAAGTTCTGCGGGCTGCTGAAGAGGAGTTGGCCGCTGTTCATGTGTCCTTTCACGCGGAGTTTGTTTCCCTTGTGGCAGGAGCGACAGATTCTGTTACGTCTTCTTCAGTGTTGCCAGCTACACTCCCAATGACGCCGGCTTCTTCGGAGGCTCTGGACGAGATGTCGCAGGATGTGGTCGACAGCTTCTATCGCTACTTAAAGAGAGGCGTAGATGCTATCGTAGAACGGAGGATCCCTTTTTCTCTGTCTCTGTGCGGCGCTCGGGCTCAGATTGAAACTTTGAAGGCTCTTCCTGGCGGGGTGGGGTTGGCTGCTCTCCTGGAGCCTAAGTTGGCAGAGGCTGATCAGCTCGTGACCCAATTGCTGGCGATACGACAGGCTGGCTTGCCTGCTGCGATTGAACGGGAGCGGGGCTTTCTTATTGCTCCTCTGGATAGGATAAAGCTTGCTCGAAATACTGCCGGGCCAGTTGTGAGGGGGGACCTTGATGAGCTTTCCGCTTCGTATGACAGGCTGGGTCGTCCAAGTCAAGCTTGTAGGGCTCGGGAAGACTCTGCTTCTCGTGGAATAGCTGACACGAAGGAGCGGATTCTCGCACTTCAGAGGGAGTTGGCCTTCTTAGAGTCAGAGCTGGGGGCTGCTCGTACGGAACATGAGTCAATCGCTCGGGAGGCCGAGAGGGTTTCCCGATCTTCTATTCAACTGGAGCGGGCTTTCAAGAAATTCGAGGACAACTCGCAAGTTCATGCTCATCTGGAGGATGCGGCGGTGCTGAGCCATGAGACGGTGCGTCGAGCTAAACAGAGGCTTGAGCGATCGGTTGCCTTGCTGACGGACCGTCTCATGGCGTTATGTGCCCCAGAGCAGTAATCAGTCTTCTATTTTCTTTTGCTGTTTTTTTCTTTTTTGTCTTCATTTTGTAAGGGGTGTGATCCCAAATGATGTAGCACTTTAAATTTTAAATAAATGAGCATGTTTCAACTCATCTTCTCTTTCTTGTACTCGTGGTGTTTGTGGAATTAAACCTACTGGGGGATTATTTGTGGACCTGTTACCCTGGGCGTACCTTGGTTTTAGGTACGAGTAATAAATTTTGGAGAGGAATACCTAGAACAACTTTGCGATGAGACAGCTATAGAAGTTTTTGGTATTCGAGGGAATGCCAGGGAGCAACTGGGCTCCCAGGCATGATAGGGAAGGGATGGGCGTGTACTGGAGACCCAGTACAACATCTGTGGTCGACTGAGGATATTTGTGGTCATCAGAGGACATTTGTGGTCAACAGAGGATATTTGTGGTCAACAGAGGACATTTGTGGTCAACGGAGGACATTTGTGGTCAACAGAGGACATTTGTGGACCTATTATCTTTGTCGTACTCCGGTTGTGGGTACAGATAATAGGTTGAAAGGGAACCGACATACTTACTCAGAGGTAATGAGGACATGGCAAGTATGAAGGTTTCTTCTACGGAGCCTTCCTACGTAGAGGTAATGAGGACATGGCAGGAGTGGGCTCAATAAAGAGGGGGTACATAAAACGACTCAGAGGTAATGAGGACATGGAAGTTTTATGTAGGGGGTGATTTGTTTTTGGCGGAAGTGAAACGACTCAGAGGTAGCATCGACATGGTCGTTTTGGAAGTTTGTGGACCCGTTACCTTTTTTGTGCACTGGGAGTGCGGGTAGTGGATCATGAAGGAGGATCTCTTATAGGAAAAAAGTTCAGAGGTATGATCATACATGACTTACTATCTGAAAGAGTGACCGGGATGTGAGTTCAGAGGCACCAGCGGGTACATGACTCGATATTGTGAAAGTGTGAGTTCAGTGGCACCAGCGGGCACATGACTCGGTAATCTGGGATGTTGTGGATGTGAGTTCAGCGACACGAGAGGGTACATGACTCGGGAATCTGGAGAATGGTGAGTGTGAGTTCGGCGGTACCAGCGGGCACGTGACTCGAATGATTGGAAAATGTGGGAATGAGTTCAGAGGTACCAGCGGGAACGTGACTCCTATGACTGGAAAATGTGGGAATGAGTTCAGAGGGACCAGCGGGTACATGACTCTATGTATGGAACCAGAATATAAGTTCAGTGGTACGGGGAGGTACATAACTCGACACTCTGAGACGTCTTGAGGATTTTATTTCAGACATAATATTTCTTCAGGAACTTGCCATTGATGGGCAGCATGAGCAAATCTCCATTTTGCTTTACGAGGTGGTAGGCTCCGTTGGAGAATACAGCTTCGATGATGAACGGGCCTTCCCATTTTGGTTGGAATTTATCGACGATTTTATGCGTCATAACCATCGGCCTCCGAACCGCCAGAACGAGATCGCCTACTTGGAATGTTCTGACCTTGACCTTCTTGTTGAAGGCTCCGGAGATTCTGGCCTGATATAGTTCGATTCGCTATTGAGATAACAAGCGTTTCTCGTCTAGGGCCTCCAATTCCTGTAGTCGGCGATGGTGGTTTTCGTCTGTCGTCAGCTGTTGTGTGAGGGTGACGCGGAGTGAGGGGATTTGAGTCTCTAATGGGAGAACTGCCTCACTCCCGTACACCAGGAAAAATGGTGTATTTCCGGTGGCTGTTCGAACTGTGGTGCGATACGCCCATAAGCATTCGCCGAGCTTCTCGTTCCAGTCGCGCTTGTTAGAGGACACAAATTTCTTGAGTAGCTTGATTATGGTTTGTTGAATGCTTTTGCTAACCTGTTGGCTGCTGGGTTGTAGGGTGTTGAAGCGATATTCTGAATTCGATGCTTGTCGCAGAACCGATAAAACGAATGGCTTGCAAACTGTGGCCCATTGTCGTGAACGATCCTTCGGGGCAGTCCAAAGCGGTAGATGACATGATGCTTAAGGAAGCTGATCACGTTTGAAGTTTTCACCTCTGCCAATGGGCTGGCTTCTGCCCATTTGGAGAAGTAATCGGTGATTGCGAGTATGAATCAGTGTCCTCTGGACGAAGGTGGGGTAATTGGGCCGACGATGTCCATACCCCATGCTTCGAATGGCCAGAAGGCCACAGTCGGATGTAGGAATTCAGATGGCTGGTGGATGAAGTCGACATAGATTTGGCAGGCTTTGCACTTTCGTGCATAATCTATTGCGTCTGCAACCATCATGGGCCAGTAATAGCCCATTCGGCGAAGGCGATCTTGCAGTTTCGGGCCAGGTCGATGGGCTCCGCAGACACCATCATGGGCCTCGCGTACGGCCTCCCTGGCTTCCGTATTTGATAGACACCGAAGAAACAACCCATCATAGGTTCGGCGATACAGCATTTTTGTCTCCGTATCATAGAAAAATCTGAGAGAACGTCTTCTGATAGAAGTAGCTTCCTTCGAATTCTCTGGCAGGATGTCGTATACTACGAAGTCGATGGACGGCTGTCTCCAGTCTGGTGCTTCATCGACTGAAAGAGCGGAGTAGCTTTCAATGCATCGAATGTTATCCTTAGGACAGATCAGTTCACGGCCTATTATGTCGACATGATGACGAGCGTAATTTGGCACAGCTAGGGAAGCGGCCAAACCAGCTAGTTCATCAGCCTCAATGTTTTGGAGTCTGGGAACATGTTCTATGAAGAATCCTCCTAGAGACGAGATGATGTCGATTGCTATTCGATGATATGGGATCATGTCTTCGTGGCGGACCTCGTATGCCCCCCGAATCGGATTGACTATTAACTGTGAGTCGCCGTATGCTTCAAGATACTCTACCTCCAGCTCCTTCGCAAGCCAGAGGCCAATGACCAAGGCATTGTATTCGGCAACATTATTTGAATAGGGCTCTGTGAGTGAGTAGGCCCGATTGATCACCAAGTCGGAGGGAGAAATCAGCACCTCTCCAACTCCAGCGACGATGTTACCTTTGGGTCCAGTTCTTGAAGCGCCGTCAAAGAACATTCGCCAGATGGCATCATATGAGACTGTATTTGAACTGGTGACTTCGTCCGGTATTTCTTCATATACCCTAGTCGTTTCTGAACCTGGATAGGCTGCTAGAAAGTCAGCCAGAGCCTGGCCTTTAACAGCCTTTTGAGGGACGAAGATCATGTGGTATGGTGATAATAATATCGCCCAGGTAGCAAGGCGAGAGCTGAGTGCCCCAGGTTTGGTCATGAGGACCCTGAGGGGGTTGATCCGTGATATCACGTGGATGGTTTATCCCGTGACGTAGTGTCGCGTCTTCTGGATTGCGAACACGAGAGCAAGGCATTCCTTCTCTATGGCCGTGTATCGGTATTTAGGCCCAATCATCTTCCGACTGAGGTAGTATATAGCTTGTTCGTGGCCCGCATCATTGTTCTGTGCCAATAGGGCACCAAGAGAATGTTCCATAGCTCGCACATAGAGCAAGAATGGCTTCCCAGCAACGGAAGCTACCAGGACTGGAGGGTTCGACAAATATTCTTTGATGCTGTCGAAAGCGCGCTGGCATTCCTCATCCCATACGAAAGAGACTCCCTTCTTCATGAGATGGGTGAATGGTTGACATCGTCCGGAGAGATTAGAGATGAATCTCCTGATGTAAGCTAGCCTGCCTTGGAGGCCTCGGAGTTCGCGAAGATTTCTCGGGGGACCCATCTCCATGATTGCCTTTGTTTTCTCGGGGTCGATGTGAATGCCCTGAGAAGTGATGACGAAACCCAGGAATTTCCTGCTGGAGACACCCAAGAATGATTTAGTAGAGTTCATCTTTAAGTTATGTGCTCGCATTAGGTCGAACACTGTCCTGAGATCTTGCAGATGATCTTCCTTCGAACGGCTTTTGACGGCGATGTCGTCGACGTAGCACTCCACTGTCTTGCACAAGTGGTCTCTAAAGATGACGCTCATAGCTCTCTGGTAAGTGGTGCCAGCATTCCTTAAACCGAAAGGC
Source organism: Iris pallida (assembly GCA_029216955.1). Classification (NCBI taxonomy): domain Eukaryota; kingdom Viridiplantae; phylum Streptophyta; class Magnoliopsida; order Asparagales; family Iridaceae; genus Iris; species Iris pallida. The sequence continues at coordinate 68,119 of JANAVB010024492.1, forward strand.
ATAACGATGTAGCAATATGTACCAATTGGTGTTCGGAATGATGTGTGTTTCTCGTCGTCAGGGAACATCTTGATCTGGTTGTATCCTGAGAAGCCATCCATGAAGGACATGCGTTCGAAGCCGCAGGTGTTGTCGATCATGATATCTGTGATAGGGAGAGGGAATTCATCTTTAGGGTAGGCCTCATTCAGATTTCGGAAGTCAATGCATATTCGGATCTTCCCATTCTTTTTGAGAACTGGTACGATGTTGGCTACCCAGTCTGGATGCTGCTCTTCGCGAATGAAGCCGCTGGCTATCAGTTTAATGACCTCGGCTTCAATAGCATTTATGACATCGGGGCGAAAACCGTCGTTGCTGTTGCTTGACAGGTTTTGTATTCGGACGAATATTGAGTTTGTGGAGTGCGATCTCGGGGTCCAATCCTGGCATATCTTCATAGCTCCAGGCGAACACATCGATATACTCTTTGATGAGTTGGAGCAGCGACTCTCGCTCTTCATCTGTCAGACTCTGGCTGATGAAGATTGGTTTCGGGGAGGCTTCATCCCCAAGATTAACTTGTATGACCTCATCCTCAGTGGGAGGTTCTCTTTGCTCGAAACACTTTTTCCATTGTTCATCTAGCTGTTGGGCCCACGACTCTAGCTCGAGAATTTCTGGAATGTCTTCATCTTCTTCATAAGCGTCAGCAAATGCCATGTTGACTGACAGGACTTGTCTGAATACGTCTCCGATGCTGGTATCTGAGTTGGAAGTTGGTGACCTGGTCGAATGTGAATGCCTGTCGCATTCTTCATCTGAACTTGTAGGGGTCGTCGTGGGTGTCACATACCCTAATCTACATCGAGTCTTGCTATAGTAGTCCCGTGGTTTGCCAGCCGGGACCGGGGGCTTCAAAGGTAATCGTCGTCCAGTACCATAGTTCAAACCCGGTGTCATTTCCAGATTATACCCTTGTTTCTGCATGAGGTATTTAGATTGGAGGCTATAAAGATACAGAGGTAGTCTCCCGGCATCCGATCCAAGATCGACTTCTTCTATGGTAAAGGGATGCGGATCGTCCTTCCGGTCGAAGATGATTGGATGGTCCCCTCCCTCGATTATTCGGTAAGTGTCTTCTGCTAGAGTAAGCTGGATTGTGGTGTAGACATTTGTCACTTGTGTGTGTAGGTGAGTGCCTATACCGTGTTCCATAGCGTACATTGTACAAAGCTTATTAAGCTCGAGGTAGTTCAAAGATAACCCTTTATTGATGAAGTAAGGTATTTTTTCTAGAGGGATTACATCATCTGCGGAGGGAACATCAGTGTAGGCAGCCACATACTTGGCCAGCTCTGGTTCTTCTTCGACTACCCCCTGTGTGAATGAAGACTGGAGGACGACCTGGGGAGCTTGATCGTCAGCGGTTCAGCTGATGGTGCCGAGCGTAGAGTTATTGGCAGAATAGCGACCCCCAGTTTGGTACTCGCTGTGGAACGGGGAGTGGCTGGTTCGCTGGAAGTGTCAGACCTTGCATCGGGGTGACGACCCTTCTTGGGAAGACGTATCGTCAGTGGCTTGTCGGAGGGATTGAGCTTCTCCGTTTGGGGCTGACCGACTCTCGGCAGTCTGATTGTTAGTGGCCCCGTTGTGGATCTTGGCACTTGGCCAGATCTTGGCAGCCGGATTATCATCTGCTCTTCTTATGCCGAGAGGCTGATTGCGTCCTTACACAAAGTGGCGGTAAGGGGTATAGACCTGCCCAGTTTGCGAGCTTGGAGGTGGATCGTCAGAGGCTCTTCTGATCCTGTGGCTATCTCGGTACTAGCTTGTACATCTCCTTCACCAAGATGCTTCTTCGATTTTTCGTATAGGCATGAGTCTGAGTAGTAAGATTCGACCCCTTTGAAGGGATCGATATCAGCAAATTTCGTCCTCACGAAGCCGTATTTGTCGACATATTTGAAGCACTGGTACAACGTGGAAGGCACGATCATATAATCGTGTATCCATGGACACCCAAAGAGGATGTTGTAAGAAGTGTCTGTATCGATGACGTAGCAGGTGACTTCGGATTGGAGGTCACCAATTTGACACTTCAGACGAATCTTCCCAATAGGGTAGCTCCTGCCCGAATTAAAACTGCTGATGGCGGTGTTTGTAGGCGTCAGGTGGTGCATTGGGATGTGGAGATGATGTAGCAGACCCTTCAGGATGATGCTTATGGAAGAGCCAGGATCAATGTGCATCCGATCCACCTTTATGTCGCTGATGTATCCAGTGTAGTATAGTGGGCGATCGTGCAGATTAGTTTTGATGAGCATGTCTTGCGGAGTGAAGACGATGTTGGGCATTGCTCCCGTGCAGGCGCTGTCTTGGAGATCTGCAGGTGGGTTTTCTTCCGTGAGGTTAACTTGAGCCAGGTACGTGTCGGCGTTTTGGAGTGCATCGCTCAAAGCCGCACGAACATCATTGGAGAGTCTCAGGAGCTCGTATAATGACAACTTGGCCGGTGTGTTGGCCATTGTGCCAAGATGTCGAAGTTGTAGGGCCTCTCCAGCCCTTGGGCTGCCTCTTTTCGGAGGGATTTGTCGAAGCGAGTCTCCCTCGGCCTAGGCTTGTCGGTCGTCGAAGGCTGAGCCGGCCCCGGAGCATCAGTTGTAGTGGGTTGATGATCTTCTGCTGGATTGTCAACCACAGGTTGGGATTGCGCCCCAGACCGCGTGACGACGGCTGTAGCTTCTTCGATGTCTGCCAAGATTGTGTGGCAGGATCTGATTTTTCCATTCTTGTTTTTGCAGATAGAAGACGATATGGGCCGAGTCACTTCCGATACCAAGTCTGGAAGGATCCACATGACCTCCCCTCGTGATATGGTGAGGGGCACCAAACCAGCAGCCTGATCTCGGAGGGGTGGAAGATTAGTAATCTCCATTGTCGCCAGAGGGATGGAGACCACCCAGTCTTGAGTTTCCGTCGGAGGGAAGCTGTCGAATTGTAACCGATACCATATTGGCTGCCACCGTCACCTCTTCAAAGTCGATGGCCAAAGCATTCAAATCGATGAGGTTTTGGATGTACCGTTTCAGCTGGTAGCAGTCGTGTGTAGCATGATGGACGTAGCGATGATAATGGCAGTACTTTGGGTTCTCCATCTTTGTCGACCGCAGTTCCCGTCTCGGTGGAGGAAGCTAAATTCTGTCCCCTTGTATGAGCATGTCCAAGATGGGCTTGACGACCGTCTTCGAAGGAGTAAGTGATTTGCGGCCATTGTTTGCCTGCCGGCTTTGGCTCAGGTTTTGTGCCGTGTCGGTCACCATAGCCTGCTTTCCTCTGCAGTCCCGATTGTTGGAGGGGCTACCCCCATTATCGTTTTTGGGACGCTTGCCCTTGTTCTCTCCGTCCGAGATGTGCAATCCCAGTTGGCGAGCCTTCTTCAATCGTTCTTCGGCGCTTGTGGCGCTGATGATGAACGTCTTCCAGTCCTTGAATTGACTTTCGCCCATCCAGAGACTGATTGTTGGGAGGAGTCTCTTTTGGTAAATTTTAATCAAGGAGAAATCTGGATTTCCAGAGGGCAGCTTCATGGCGGTTTGGTGTAACCGCTCGATGTAGTTCCTTGTCATCTCTTTCTCCCCTTGGACGACGTCCATGAGGGTGGACATGGTGATGTCCTGTCCTACTTCGTAGAATCTCTCCAAGAACATGCGCTTGAAGCCGACGAAAGAGTGGATGCAGTTGTCCGGCAGGTTGCGATACCAGTCGAAGGTGTCTCTTCCAATGCCCCTATGAATAATCGTATGAGAATGGCATCGTCATGGGCAGATGGTCGGTGGTGACCTCGAAGTAAGTGATGTACCGACTTGTCGAGGTCTTGCCATCATAAGGATTGATATTGAACGGCTTATATCTTGGTGGGAATAGAACATCCCTCCATGCAACAGGGTATGGTTGCCGTACTCCGAGGTCTTGAGAGTTTTCTCGAGCGTGGAACATGGCTCGGAGCTCTTGGACCTTTCTTCTCGCTTCGCGTGCTTCGTCTACGGCAGTGGAGGCCGTTGTTTCCGGAGGATTGTTGCCCGGGTTTGGTGCCGCCAAATTCGAGTCCGTATTGACCGCGGGACCCACGCTTGTTTGGCCAGGTGTCCCTCCTTGCAGAGTTGGAAGGGCCGCTTTAATCTCGTCTAGAGACTTAACCAAAGCAAGCAATATGTCTTTGAGACTGTCGATGCGCTGGCGATCACTGGAACTGCCTTGGTTGCTGTCTGTCATGAATACCGTCTTCACATGAGGAGAGATAGACGAGCGGTGGAGGAAACGCCCTCTGAATCGTACTCCTGTAGTGAAAAGTCATCAGGGTATGTGGGTATGTTCCCTTCTGATTCAGACTCGGAAGGAACAGTACCCCCGATCTCCGAGTTCGCCTCGTCTTGGGAGTTGTGGTTCGTTGGGACGTCGAGGTTTGTTGTATCTGATGGGAGAGTTGTCTCCCCTGGCTCGTCTCCTTGGAACATCGGATTGCTGTGGAGGCTCAGAGGGGTACTACCCCCAGCCCCAGCAACCCCCTGCGTTATGGACACGTATCTCCCACTGTAGCAGATTTCGTCTTAGAGCGAGTACCTTGAAAACTCCGGTGGTGGGCACCCGCTTAGACGACAGTCTTTTAGTCGCAGTGGTTGAGATCTTCGGGCTGGGAACATTCGTCTTCTTCCCCTTCTATCAGCGGGGACTTTCCGAGCAGAGTTGCAGGAGACGACGGGTAGTGCCTCGTCTTCTGAAGATGGTTGTTGCAGTCTTTGAAAGACAGACTGCCGGTCTTCTTGTATTGTCGTGCTATTGCAGCAGCAGTTGACGATGACTTGGGTACAGTGATATCCGTGGGAGGACTCTTTGTACCCCGATGCATCTTCTCTTTACTTGCGTTTGTGGAGGATGGCCTCACGCAAGTCACTTGCTTTGCTGGCTCGGGAATTCCGGGCACGCGAGTGTGTAGGCCTCCCGCCTGCTCCCTGATTCGAAGGTAGCTCGTATACTTGCCTTCGCTCATTACTGGGAGATGCTTGATGACTATTCCGCCCATTGGCCGCAGGGGGCAGGGCATGAGTAGCCTTATACAACTTTCCATTAGAGGCCCGGACGCTCTGATAGTCAGAGATTGGGGCAGCTGACTGGGCTTGGTGAGCCCGAGCTGCCTAGACTTCTTCCTTTTAGCACTTACGGGTGCATAATAAGAAGAGTCCAAGTTGGAATCCACAGAGTCTGGCTTATCATCCAAGAACTCAGGGTCAGGACCGCATGAGAGACGGTCGAAGACTGATCGAGAGAAGCGTAGAACGGACGCTATGCGGCTAGATTGGAAACCGTACAGGCTGTCTGCATGCGGCTGTCTTTAGCGGTCGATGAGTTTTCTTGTGCGACTAGGAGTCACGATCGTGCAGGCTGGCTGCATGCGGTTGGCAATTATGGCCGTATGGATTTTTTGCAAGCGATTGACTTTAGTAACCACATAAGTTTCTCCATGCGGTTGGCAACTGTAGCCGCATAAGCTATGCGGCTGACAGATGTGGCCACATGAGTC
>JANAVB010024494.1:0-40000 GCA_029216955.1 Iris pallida
TTGCCATCGGAGTGCCAATAGGTTTGACATTGTCCAGATCGAACTTCTTTAGCAAATTTTTTGTGTACTTGGCTTGATTTATGAACGTCCCATTGTCAGTTTGTTTGATTTGTAGTCCGAGAAAGAATTCATCAGCTCTCCCATCATGCTCATCTCAAACTCATTCTGCATACACTTAGAAAATTCTTGACACAGAGATTCATTAGTAGATCCAAATGATATCATCTACATAGACTTGTATTAAAAGAAGCTTACCATTAAAGGACTTAATAAAAAGTGTAGTGTCAACCTTGCCTTTTGAAAAACCGTTGTCAAGTAGAAAAGAGCTTAGATGATCATGCCAAGCACGAGGGGCTTGTTTCAAACCGTACAAAGCTTTCTTCAACTTGAAAACATGATTAGAGTTTTTAAAATCTGTAAAACCTGGAGGTTGTGCTATAAAAACTTCTTCTTTTATAAAACCATTTAAAAATGCACTCTTGACATCCATTTGAAATAATTTAAAATTATGAAAACATGCAAATGCACATAACATGCAAATGGATTCTAATCTCGCAACTGGGGCATAAGTCTCATCGTAGTCGATACCTTCTTCTTGATTGTATCCTTGAGCTACGAGTCGAGCCTTATTACGAGTCACTAAACCATTCTCATTAAGTTTATTTGGAATACCCAACGGGTGCCAATGACCGGAAGATCAATAGGCTTGGGAACAAGTTCCCAAACTTGATTCCGTTCAAATTGGTTTAATTTCTCTTGCATAGCATCTATCCAAAAACTATCACTACATGCTTCATCAATAGTTTTGGGTTCTAGCTGTGAAATGAATGCAACACTAGAAACAATATCTCTACTGGATGTACGAGTACTTACACCTTTGGTAATATCACCAATTACCAAATCCTTTGGATGATCAGCCGTAAATTTTAATCGTATCGGCAGACTCTGAAGGTAGCTGGTTCCTGGATCTTCTCTAGGAGGATCAGCTAGTGCCGAGCTTGGTTGAGAATCAGCTGTTGTTGAGCTTGGTACAGTTAGATCTTCGTCATTGTCATCGATAGTTATTTGATTCAGTTTATCAAAAGTGACATTGATTGATTCTTCGATGATCATGGTTCGTTTGTTGAAGACTCTGTATCCTTTGCTCTTGGCCGCATAACCTAAAAATATACCTTCATCGGCCTTTTCGTCAAACTTTCCTAAATTTTCTTTTGTATTAAGAATAAATATTTACAACCAATATTCTAAAATAAGAAACAGAAGGAATTCTATCAAACCATAACTCAAATGGAGTCTTCTTCGATTTGGGTCGAATTAGAACTCTATTGAGAACAAAACAAGCTGTATTGATAGCTTCAGCCCAGAAATATTTGGGTAGACTAAACTGGTTTAACATTACTCTGGCCATTTCGGATAGAGTTCTGTTCTTACGTTCCACAACTCCATTTTGTTGTGGAGTCCTAGGGCAGGAGAACTCGTGTACAAACCGTGTGTGTCACAAAAATGCTCAAACTCTGTATTCTCAAATTCGCCTCCATGATCGCTTCTAATACGAGTGATCATGTAACCTTTTTTATTGAACTTTCTTACAAAAGGCGACAAATTCGGATAATGCATCATTCTTGCGTGTCAAGAAGTACCCACATGTATCTAGAGAAATCATCTACAATTATAAAAGCATAAAGTTTACCTCCGAGGCTAGCAACTCTGCTAGGACCAAATAAGTCCATATGAAGCAATTGTAGAGGTCTAGTAGTACTACTGCGTTTACTGACTTGAATGTGGATCTGGTAGCTTTGTTCTTTTCACATTGGCTGCATACCGAATCTTTCTTGAATGTAATGTCCGGTAAACCGTGTACTAGCTTCTTTGTGGATAATCTTGATATTGTGTCCATATTGCGTGACTGAGTCTCATGTGCCACAGATGACTCTCATCACTTTTAGCCATTAAGCATCAACCTGAAATGTTAGTTTCTTCTAACAAATAGAAAACATATGTTGTCTTCCCTGATACCTTCAAAGATAGTACTACCAGTTGAGCTATCAACTATAGTACATTGTCTTTACCAAAGTTGATGCTATAACCATGATCAGCTAGATGACTTACGCTGAGTAGATTATGTTTCAACTCGATAACCAGACAGACATCCTTAATTATAGGATAGGGAGACTTACCAACATCACCGATACCAATAATATACCCTTTCAAGTTATTACCGAAGGAGACATAGCCTTCCTTCTTTTTCTTCGACAGTGTTGCAAATAGTGTAGCGTCACCGGTCATATGCCGTGAGCAACCGCTGTCGAAGATCCATTTGCTTCTAGCATGTGAAAGGTGTTCCACCTACAAAACAATTTGCAGATGAAACTTTTGGTACCCATTTCTTGTAGGGTCCTGAAATGTTAGCCTTTGGTATCCAAGCATAAATATTTAAATCAACAAGCTTTCTGATTCTACATGCAGATGAAATATGACCAATGAGGCCATAATAATGATATTTTGCATGTCGAGTGTTGAAAGCTGAGTGGTGTGCATGGTTGGTAGGTTTAGGTTTTCTAGTATAGAAGAAAGCATGCCTATAATCCTGTTTGGGCTTAACCTTTTGGGGTAAAGGTTTGATAGGGTTAGGTCTGATAGTGTTTGGCTTGGGAATGTTCCGATTTTTCAGTAAGTGACACATGTTAGGGAAGGAAGCAGCAGTCTCGAGCTGTTTTCCTAACCTAATTTCCAATCTTTTGGAAGTGTCATACAACTTAGTATAATCAGAAGTGAATGTTTCCATTCTGATTTGTGCACATCGAAGACTTTTCTTCTCTATAGAAAGTTCTTCTTGAGTTGGTCAATAACTTTGTCTTTCTCTTCAGATGACTTGGTAGTCTCGTGTAATAAGAGCTTGATAGAGGAAAGCTCACCAGACTCACTAACATTATTTCTAACCTCAGCTAGTTGGTCGGTAAGTCTTCATATTTCTCCTTTGTACTCTTTGAGTACCTTCTTAGAGGTCTGATATTTGCTACGCAGTTTCCTGTAATCAGTCATCAGTTCACTGAAGGCATCTCCTAGTTGCTCAAAGGTAAAGTCATCATATGTATCAACTACAGGTTCAGTAGGTACCTGATTGGATGCCATAAAGCATACGTTTGCAGCGTCTTCTGATTGTTCGTCTTCTGAGTCGCTGGCTTCACTTTCATGCCATATGCTGGTATTGGCATATCTCCGAGATGTTGATTTCTTTAGGTTCCCTTTTTCATACCTGTTGCTCTTCTTGCTTGATGATGAGTTTGTAGGACAATCTTTCTTCATGTGTCCCTTCTTCTTACAGCCATAGCAGACAGCATCATCTTGATACCAGTTGTTGCTGTTATTTTTTTGGCTCTCTTCTCATGTCTCATGAATCTCTTGAATTTCCTTGCTAGGAGTGCTTGATCTTCAGCATCAGATTCACTGCTGTCTGAGTCACCTTCAGCAACTTTTCTGTGCTGAGCCTTGAAAGCGATCGTCTTCTCCTTTGGTGCAGGCTCTTCAAAATCTTGTACCTCCAGTTCATGAGTGAGTAGCTTACCCATGAGTACTTCGAGGGACATGGTTGTGAGGTCGTTCCCTTCAATGATTGCAGTAGCCTTTGGAATCCAGTTCTTGGTAAGTGCTCGCAGGACTTTGCGAATCTTTCATGGTTACTGTATTCTTTGCCTAGGGAGGACAAAGGATTTATAATATCCAGGAATCTTTCGAACATCTGAGTAACTGTTTCGTTGGGCTTCATCTTGAACACCTCATACTCTTGAGTAAGTCTGCTGACTTTAGATTCTTTGACTTGAGTCGTGCCTTCATGTGTGACTTCAAGTAGCTTCCACACTTTATTAGCCGTTGTGCAGATAGACACCCTGTTAAATTCAGTTCTGTCTAAAGCACAAAATAGAGCGTTAATAGCACGTGCGTCAAGATTGGCCTTTTTCTTTTCCTCCTCTGTATATCTGCTATGGGGTTTTTCAACTAAAACTCCATCAACATTTATACGAGGTGGCTTTTGATAACCATCAATAACAATATACCATAAATCAAAGTCAAGAGATTTCAAGAAGAAACTCATCCGTGTTTTCCAATAGGTATAGTTCGTACCATCAAACAGTGGAGGTCTGTTTGTGGCCTGGCCTTCACTTGTGAATTTCACAGTTGCCTTATGTTGTGCTGTGATCTATATAACAATTAATTAAATAAATAAATAATTGCAATGTTACCTTGCTTTACCTGTAACACCCGCTCTGATACCAATTGTAGGAACGAAATCGTAAAGCACAATACTCTAGAGGGGGGTGAATAGAGTAGGCAGCAGAATATTGCTAATTAAAAAATGTTAGCAGCAAGATCACAGAATAATAATCAACTAAGTAAAGTAAAGGCAGAGATAAGAATGCAAACGCAAAGACAGCGATGTATACTGGTTTTCCTCTGTTGAGGACTAATCCAGTCGGTAGAACTCTTGCTACCAGTTGAATCCACTATTGGCAAAACCGCAAGTTTTCTTACGAAGTCCTTGCAACTTCTACAATGCGAGCTTTGATATGAAGAACTCGTCCAACTTCAATTGTGAAGTATTCTTCAATCAAGCCTTCTGATTACAATCTCTCAGAAACTTTTAGACCGTACCGCACTAGCAAATCAACTAGAGGATTGTAATTGGCTTGGGATCTGAAATTTAAAGCTCAAAAAAACTCTTTGGAAGACTGAAAGCTTTAGATAGAGAGAAGATTGAAAGTGAATGAGTGAGTTGAAATGATCGAAATCCTTCTCTATTTATAGGAATTCCAAAGACAGAATTCTGGCAGAATTCGGGCAGAATTCGGACAGAACTCTTTGAGAAAATCTCGGTCAAATCCGCAACTGCAGGAGGACCAAGTTCCAGAGAATTCAAAAATCAAACGGCCACCAACTGAACTCTGGCCGAACTCTGGCCGAACTCTGTCAGGGTTAGGTCAGGTTTTAAAAATATAGTTTTTGATGATTTTTGAAAACCTTTTTTGAAAATCTTTTTAAAACATTTGTTTAAAAGAATGTTTTTCAAAACAAAGGATATTTTAAAGGTATTTTGAAAACATTTTGGAATAGCCTATTTGCCAGTACGACTAGGTGTACAACGTATTCCTAGACTCAATAAAATGGAAAATACATTGCTCAAAGGAAATACAGACTCGAACAGGCAAAAATAGCTTCGGTCTTGAACTGTGTAGATAGCGATTCTTGTTCATGTCCAAGAGTCCGATACATCTGACTAGCTTCACATATCGAGACAGAGTTTGATCAATTATTAAAATCAGGTTGACCATATGACCAATGGGCCAACAGTCATCTCCATCAGGCTCATCGCCTTCGTCATCTGCAGCAGCGGAGTCCGAATTCGGCACGTCGACTCTGTTCTTCCTCTTCCTTGTCTTGGTCCCCTGGGAACCCTCATCCAGACCGGTTCCAACGATAAAACTGGTACCTGGGTTAAAACCGACAGGGGGCTTATTTGCCATGACGTGGTACAGAGCCGCCATATACAAGATCTCTACCGACGCCTTGATAGCGGGAACTGAGAAAAAGGTACGGGTATAGAATGTGTCATAGTAATGCCAGGCCCGGATGCCGTCAAGAAGGCTACCTTCAAAGCCCAGACAAGAGCTGGGGCTGACTAGAAAAAGCTGACTATATCCAAATTATCGGGCGAACCTGCTAGGCAGATAGGGCTCCAGAAAGACAGTGTTACGGTTGCGATACACCAGATGGTGGGGCAGATATTTTGCAGCCACAGAAGCATTTGGCCGTCCAGAAGTTGAGAGGGCCCAATACCGTCAAGATGGACAGCCGCTATTTTTTATCAGTAAAACGAGGGACAGATACGAAAATGTTGTACATATCTGCCCTCGCCAGTGCCATCCGGCAAATACGTATGGTCTCGAATTCCCAAGACTCATTACGATAGCAGAAGATAAAAGCGTCGTCATCAGTTACGCCGTCTTCAGATCCCGATCTCATCAAAGACGGATAATGCATCAATAGCCAACCCATCAAATTGATAGGGCAGCTCAGTCCGTTCAAAATCTTTTGTCACATTGCGGGCAATGACCTTGGATGTGAAAGTGCGAAGGCCACGGTGTATGCTGCACACCATGGACGAGAGGAGCTAGCCGGACTCGCAAAACTAACTTCACAGCCGGAATGATAAAATTGCGACTGATCCTCTCGATGGAACCTGCTCCGCCCGAGACTACACAGTTTCGCAGCCATATCATCAAGAAGCCCGCCAGGAGCGCCTTCTCCGACAACTCTTGGGTGTCCTGATAAAAATAATCGAAAGAGTTGGTCTGACTCCCGAATCTGTCACTAGAGGTGGCCACCCTCTTAGCTGACGACACTAAGGCTTTCACCGCCTCCCGGGATTGAGGACGGCGGAGAGTAACTTGACCTGAGGCATCCATCGTGAAGCACCCAGTCCTTGGTATGAAGGGCATTCCCTTCCGAGCTGTTCTCCTTTTTGGCTATTTGATGACATGTGCTATAATGGCACAATATCTCTTGGTAAAGAGCCACGAAGCCTGGATACCATCTTTCCAACTCTTCGAACTCCTCATTTGTGGGGGTATACGCCTCAAAAGCTTCGTCCCCCCAAGGAAGCTTGGAGATCGCATGCATTTCGTGGAGCGCAAGCCCCATTTCCCCTACGGGCATATAGAAGGTCCCCGTACGGCGATTATACATCTCCAGCATAGATATAAACAATCTTTTGTTTATAGGCAAGCCATGGCTGGTGCCCCGAATAGCATGGTAAAGACCAATCTCACACAGAAATGCCTCATACTTTTGCAAAATCTACATAGACAGGTTGCTCCACGAGGGAATGGGATGTATCCAGCTAGGAAGCATCAACCGACCGATGGGATAGGAGCCCTTCCGAGCAAGTTGATTCATAAAAGTGTCGGTTGTAGAAAATGTGAAATTGGGACCCGGCACATTCGAGAACGTACCTGGGGCTAATCCTATTACAGAACGGCTGGTGTGCACCTTGTCCGCACACACTGACTTCAGGCTGTTGTTATAATAGATGTCTCCACAAACATCCCACTTCGGGTAGGAGTTAAAGAATCTTCCATCTTCCGGTCCAGTGGGAGCATATTGGACCAAAATAAAGGGAAGTGGCGCTCCATCTAGGGAATACGGATCGCCATCCCGTTAGAAACAAAACTCCAATTTTCTGACACCTCCAGAATCTGACTATTCTTCACAGTCAAGGCGTCTCCAAAGAAGAATGCGGGCTTCAAGTATTCCCCTTCTAATTTCCCCGAGTTCATCATAGCGTTAAGGAAATAGAAAGGCTGGTTCTTGAGGGCATTCAATCTCGTCGGAGGCTCATCACTCGAAAATTGGTCCGCCATATGCTGAACTATATGGTCGTACCTATAGCCCAGAGCAGCTTGGGTACTGCCTACCAGTAGCTCTCCAGCAGCATTAACCGGCAAATTCACTGAGAAGGATACAGAAAAAAAATAAGTTAAAAAGACGGACAAAAAGGAACTAATGGGTGCTTTCGAGCATATGCGGCTCCAACTTAACAAAGCCATGCGGCTCAGGAGAACACTTATGCGGCTCCAAATTACTGAAGCTTCATGCGGCTCAAGCTCAGAAAAACATTCATGCGGCTCCACTTAGTGAAGGGTCATGCGGCATTGCTTTCATAGGGCCCGCAGGGATCGGATAAATTTGTGCGGACCACGTGACAGACAAATGTGTGCGAATTTATGCAGCTCAGTGTAGCTTATGCGACTTTGTTGGCGAAGCGCGTATGTGGCCACAGTAGCTATTCTTATGCGGCCCGCGGCTCGACCGTAGGACGAACATGCGGCTCACATGAAAATAAAGGCTCGTGCATAAAGCATGCGACGTAGCCATAGCAGTTAGGGTTCTGTAAATTCACATAAAGTCCTTACCAGCAAAAGGGGGATGAACGTCAGGGTAAGCGGACACGACGGCCGGCGGAGGAGCGGCCGCGGTCGAAGTAGAGGCAGTCGTCTTGACCTTCGCCGACGATGAAGACGCCGTCTTCTTGTCCTTCGCCGCAACGGTCTTCTTGGGAGCCATTGATGATTGAAGAGGAGGATGACAATGGGGTAGGGAAAGTTCGAAGTAATGGAAAAAGTAAAGAAGTTTTCTCTCTTAAACTCCTCTTATTTATAGGAGGACAAGAGAGGGGGAAACACGTAGACTAATAACCGCCTCGGAAAGGATGAAACCGACTCATTGGATTTCGTCCCCTCTCTCATAAAGGAGATTCACCCAGGGCATAAAATCCAAAGATTTAATGAGCCGACTCTTGGGATTTTCCCAAAAGGCACTAAAATGAATTTGAGGCAATTAATGACGCACACACGTGGCAAGGAGCTATGCGGCCCGAAAGTCCCTGCGGCTGATTGACTCAAGACAGTTGAGACATCCATGCGGCTGAGACATCCATGCGGCCGAGACATCATATGCGGTCAGGAAAATTTATACATGGCCATGCTTCTTATTCAAAGTATTTCAATTTTACAAATTGAATACTTTGAAGGGGTCTTGTAGAAGCATGGAAAAGAATAAAGAAAGATCCATGCGGCCAGAGAGTCTCATACGGCTCAGAGAGTTCATGCGGCTCAAGTAGCCATGCGGCTCGAGCGTCTATGCGGCTCAAACAAGTTCTATGCGGCTCAGAGAGAAGCCACGTGGCCTGCAAACTCTTCCGATTGTCATTTACTACAATAAATGCCTTGACGGCTGACAGCTCTGACAAGGCGACAGTCCTGACACAAAGATATTATTACGACTTCCTTATAATGACGGACTCCTAGGGAAGCGAAGAAAATCTGACACGATCCCCCGAGATTCAGAAACTGTCATGCGACCTTAACACGTGGACAGTCGTATGCGGCTCAAGTAGAGACCATCCTATGCGGCCCAAGCGGAGGCTCCCCCATGCGACCCAAGCGGGGGCTCCCCCATGCGGCTCATGAAGACTAGCCCCATGTGGCTCACTAAGACTATCTTCATGCGGCTCACGAAGACTAGCCCCATGCGGCTCACGAAGACTATCTTCATGCGGTTCACGAAGAAGGCACCCATCATGCGGTCATCCACACTCATGCGGCTCAAATCATTACCATGCGGTCCAAATGTTCCGGGGCCACTCTCAGGCAGCCTTGACACGTGGCCAGCCTTATACGGCCCAATGAGGAGCAAATTTCTTGTGGCTCAGATTTCTGCTGTGGCTTGCGGTTATGATACGTGGCATGATAGCAGGGCACGTGGCATCAGATTGATCGAAATCCCTCAACAAATCCCAATAAAATATTGGGATCAAATCAGATCATTTGCAAATAAGCAAATTAATGACACGTGTCGAAAAATCCGAGGTTGGCATGACAAATCAGGAGGATTTATGTCAATCAGCATCAATTACCCACAAAGATTTGATACAATCATATTTATTGTTCAAATCTTGATGAACGGCCAATATCCACTGATCCTTAGCGCCCGACTTTCAAGAATGGGCAATCATTGTAAACCTAATGAGGCCTCCACTCTTATAAATAGCAAGGTGCCATTCCCTTGTGAAAAATACACACACACCGAAGACATTACATACCAGAGAGAGATATACAGCGACATATACAGGAGAGACATTGAGAGCCAGAGATCCAGAGGGAGAATATACAGAGCTTGAAAGGAGAGCATTTCTTCATCAACGCCAAGCAGTTCTTCTACAGAGCCAAGGCTGCACCCGATCGTCCAAGGAGTAAGGCAGAGCTGCCGTCGCTTTCCCGAGCCTCTACCGTCACCCCCTAGAATCTAAAATAAACAATTGTACTTAGATTGTTGTACCTAGGTTTTTGTTCCTAGGTTTTCTTTGTACAAGCGAGTTTGTATTGTGAAGTAAAGTCCAGTCCTCCGATAATTGTTCTGTTCTTTATATTTCATGGCAAACAGATGAGAGTGTGATAGAGAGTGAGATAGGTGAAGGAATGGGGAGGGGGACAACCCCCATGGACCAGCAGTAGCAGCTGTTGTTGCAGCATTGAGGTGGAGGAGGACAGCCACTATTCAGCCCATTGCAGGCCCTATAGGAACCCTCCATAACCTGTCTATGACCAGAGTTGACTTTTGACCAAAAGTCAACTGTAAGTCAACATTTGACCCGGATTGACCTAGTTTAACTTGGATTGACTTCCTATGACCTTTGTTGTCCTAGTGTGACCCAGTTTGGCTTAGTATAACCTAGTGTGACCTAGTTTAGCTTGGTGTGACTTAGTTTGACCTAGTTTTGACTTAGACTTGCATATCATGACTAGATTAGCTTTTTTTTCATTATTAAACCATATTTTGACTTGTAGTATCTCATCTTTAGGTCTGTGATTACTCTGAGCGTCCGTTCACCTTATCAGCTCAGGACCACGGGCGAGTACATTCACTGATAGTTTTTATTGTCTTGATATCTGCTATATCCGATTCAATTGTAGTATTATACTCGATTTCCAATCACGATAGTTCATGGACTAGTATATGTTGGATCATGACATAGGATGTTGTTCCTAGATTTTTATGATATATTGGTACATTTATCTTATTCCTTGTATTGGTATAGACACTGATTCCTAAGGGGACTTGCTACCCTCTTATGGAATCACGTGTCATGACGTGTCATGTCCAGATCCATTATACTATTCGAGAATGGGAGAATTATTAGGGGTTATGTGATCAAAGCCTCCTGTCACTATTTTGCTAGCGCCATCCTCACCTCACGTAGGGTGTAGCAGATACCTCCGTGCGCCTGTTATCCAGGTTGGCCGGCATCCGAGGATTGTCAGGCAAAGTGGATAACTTGTTATGTCACTTACCTAAAGCCGATCACATATCGCTCTAATAATTCAAGTCACGTTTTACATTTATTTATTATATCTTATATCCAGTTCAGCTCTACTTTCAGTACTTTCTCAGTATGCTATGATATTCATTTACTCATATGCTCTACATGCCTTTATACTGTACCCTGATTTGAGAATAAGTTCTGTTCGGGAGAAGGGTTACAACTCCGGTCCTTGTTTGGTTTAAGGGTTGTGACTCGGCTTTTCGAATGGTTCCTAAGTCATCCTATATCTTTGTCTTGTATTTCATTATACTGTCTCTTATAGAATTTGTCAATTCATATGGAACTGCTGTTAGTATTTGTACTTGCTTATTTTCCTGACAGGATACCATTGACATATATGTTTTTGAGGTAGGCTGCTCGACCCACCATGAGGTCGAGACAGATGGAGACTTAGTCCAGGGCTATGGCCTGATAGTTTGGCCACTAGATTTTATACTTCCTGAGTAGTTAGCTTAGTTAGGCTTGCCTGGACTGCGATCCAGCTTTGGTTTTAGACTGTAGTAGCTTATATCTATATTTTCTGCAACTCTGTGGTATTGTGTATAGTTTTGGGCTTGTATGGATCTTGAACTTATTTCCTGTTTTTATTTATCTTATTTCCTTTCGTGCTATATATCCTAGTTTTATATTTGTGATTGAGACTGTATTGCTATGTCACCTCCATTCGGAGTGTATATATTGTACAGGTACCTTTATCTGTTTAGTGTAGTTATTGTAGACGACCTATACAGCGTTCTACCGCCGATTCTACGAAGTAGGCTGGACGTACCCACTTTTTGTGTCCCTAATCAGGGTACGGGTCGTAACATGTTTTTGTGGTGGCCCATACAGGTCTGTGTCGCAAATAGTGCAATCTCGTAATGGTGCTCGACTTAGAGTACTAATTACGAGCCTGCGACTAGGACATAGGATCTAGGGTATATAGGAGTTACTCAATCATATTTTAGGAAAATTCTGATCTTTTGATTACCATGACAACTCTTTTTGCATTGAATTCAATTGTCCTTCTTTTATAATATCTTATCTTATGCCATATTGATCTCTTGGGTTCAATTCGTCCTCAGGATGGCGATTACTCGTTCTCAGGCAGTAGGGCGTAGTCCAGTTCCAGAGAGATTCGATCCAGTAGGACCTCCACCTCCGGCTACGAGAGCAGCAGTCTCAGTTCCTGTCCTTCATATGGGAGTAGCAGCGGCAGTTCCAGGAGGTCTTCCACCTTCAGCAGCGGGACCGTCCATAGTCATTCCTGAGACTCTTCCATAGCTGCCTCCGCTACCGACTGATACTCAGCAGATGATGGCCCTTCTGCAACAGATGTTGTAGACCCAGAGAGCACAGGCCGAGGCACAACAGCATCAGGCCGATGCGTCCCACCGCCAGACAGAGGTGTTACGACAGAGCATGAGAACTTTTACCGGCTGGTGTGATGGCAGTAATTGAGAGGGTTGTACCGGGTACAGTTCATGTAGCTTCCCTTCCCGGAAATTTGGAAATATTTTATTATTTTATTCGAATGGTGATTTTAGATTTTGTAATAATATTAGTTAATTATTATGGTAGATGACTTAAGTCCTTGTGGAGTTAGGGAGCACACATACGTGAATAGTCACCTGAAAAAGACAGAAAGACGACAGCTGACCTTATGATATCCTAATTAAAATATGTGCAAAACACGTACATGTAGACTAGTATGTATATATAGGAAAATATAGGGACAATATTTTGTGTAAATATTTATATATGTGTATATATAATATATTATATAGGTGTGTATTTGTATGTTATATATAAATATATTATATAGGTGTATTATATGTGTATATAATATATTATACAAATATATGTGCAGGCATATGTAAATGTATATAAAAATGTTTGTGTATCTATATAAATATACGTATATATACATATATGTGTATATATAGTATTATGTAAGATATACATATAAATGTGTATATACGAATATATTATATGTGTGTATATATATATAATATAAGGTAAATACGTGTGTGTATATTATATATATATATATATATAATATATATATAATAGAGAAAAAAAGAGAAGCAAATACCAGCACAGCCCAGGCCATCCAGGCCCATAACCCAGCAGTGAACCCAAGTCACATTCTCAATGCATGTCCCCTCTGTTCATACTTATGTTTCTATTGGAATATGGAGTTAATTTTTTTTAGTGGGCTATATGCAAAACTGAGTCTTACAAATAATTGGTGGTTCTGCTTTCATGCTTGCTCTCTTTGAAGTTTAGTTTGGGAATTCTTATTTAACCACCATGAGTTTGTATTATTGAAAGTCTTCCTGAGAAGAAGATTGTAGAGCATCTTGTCGTTAATACTATTTACGGAGAAGTCTGACTACAAACTTTCTTGGGTTAATAGATTGGTTTAATCATCAGCCCAGACCAAGTAGGTCCCAAGCCAAGCCCGAGCCCGTCCCAGCCAGGCCCTTAGACGAGCCCGTGCAAGCCACGGTCAGGTGGAATGTTACGTTCCTGTGTGTTTGGTTTATTTTACAAGTCGGGTACTCCTAAACTTTTTTATAGTTTGCATAACTTTTGGGAATATAATATTTTCAAGCAATTCTGAACCCAGGCTGAGAACTGAACTACTTCCCAAGCAAACAGAGAACCCAACACTCGGCCTTAACCGACCCGACAGCAGAAGTAATATATATAGAAAGAGCGATCGATAGGAGTTGATACGAAACCCTAACCCATGCCTTGCCGATCACCTCCCCCGAATGCTGGCGACCCACTATGGGCCTGCGCGCCACCGCTGCAGTGGCCGGCCGACCAGCGAACAGTAGGCGCACGCGGGCCACGTGCACAAGCACGGTTTGCACCGGTAGCAGTACAGGCCAGGTAACCATATTCTTTTCCCCTTATCTCACTCGTCGTTTCATCTTTTTACGATCTACAAAAGCCTACGCGTAGCCTATATAACCCCCTACTTGACCCTTCAAATGGTTTTGAATATTGTTAACCATATTGTTTAGGAAACCGATTCTAATATCGGCAAAATCTCGATCCGAAACAGGACCTATGACAGTCCATGTACCCATATTAGGAGATTGATTCGGAACGATCTAACAGCAGATTATAAATTGTATTTGAACAAAGTTTTAGAGTACATGACCAGGATTGGAACCCTTCTTTTATTTTCTGTTCTAGATTAGTATAGATTCAGTTAATAGGTTTCGAAAACCCAGAAAAACTTTATTTCAAAAACTAGATTTAATAAAAAATACTCCGATACCACGTGCGCCCCGCCAAACCGAACGACTTGGTCATGAACCGAAGGCATCAAAAGGTGCGTAACGACTTCGTGGTCGTGTGGGCTTTGACGGAATTTAAATTGGTCGCGTGTGCGCGACGAATTTGATGTGTATCCGTCGAAATTCACCGTATCAGCCTCTGTGCAAATTTTCTAATTATTTTGTGCATGTTCGTCAGATCGAGACAAAACTTGCGCCAACAGGATCGTATCATTTTCTGGTCCTGTATGCCAAGTTTGGTCCATTCTGAGACAGTTGAATCAGAACGCCGTTTTACGGGCCCCACGGTCCGACTCAACGGGCAATTTTGTGCACGATCCGCCGAAATCCAACTTTGGACATACGGTTGGGTTCGTATCGGAAAACTGGACCTGTTGACATATAGTTTGATGACTTTAGAGACCGTTGACTCTGGCACGCTTTTCGGTGCAAAGTGGGTCCAAACGACGGACACTGTTTTGATCCAAAATTACCGTTTTGTCCCTATGTCCAGAATTGAACTTATGGACAGGAAATTCTAGCTAATTTGACTATTCTGAGAACGTTGGTACTATCTATTTCAGCATTTGGAGACTTTTGCATGTGTTGACTGATTGTGGCTCATTGAGTAGTATAGTATTATTGGTTTCACCAGCTAAGGACCTCAGACAAGTGCACTTTCTGATTGCTTTCGATTCATAGTAGTCTTTTTATTTCATGTTTATACATATATCTTGTTGCTTGTTGATACGCTCGTCACACGGAGTAGTCGGAAGGGGAAATATCTTAGTAGACATGTGGACTACCCAGAACTATCTTCCGTGTTTTTCGTGGAGAATAGCAGCTGCACACGACACGTGCAGGGTACCTGATCTACCCCCTAGCCGTTCACATGTCAAAACGGATATTTCATACCACATAGATAGATGTCTTTATTATTTTTCCTTTTCTTCTCCATCGTGCCATGTCATCAGTTTTCTTCCAGTTTTCATATCTCATATGTTATTTTCAAGTCTTGTTAATTCTATTGTGTTTTCGCATTGCCGTCGGTTTGTGTACTTGTTCCATTCCTGACTGGAAACCAACATTTTTCAGGTTAGATGTGGTTTCACTTAGCTTGGGAGATACGGGTGTACTTGTAGGCAGAAACCTAGAAATAGATAGCAGTTGTATCATTTTATTAATTGTAAAACTTTGTATTTTTCTTAAATATAAATGTTGTAAATGTTGTAATAAATCTAAAAATATAAATGAGCAGCAAATGTTATATTTTGAGCATTTATTTCTTGCGGACTTGACAGCATTCTACCGCCGACTCTGCGGCGTAGGCTGGCTTGGACACGTCTCGTATCCGAAAAGCGGGTGCGGATCGTGACAATGTTTTGTGGTGGCCCATGCAGGTCCATTTTTGCAAAAGATTGCGAACTCGTGATGGTATGTTAGTCGTACTATTGCGAGCCTGCGTCCAGGAAATGTTCATTCACAATTAGGATTAAAATAATTTAGGAGAATAACTAGGACTAGGAGTCCCTTGTTCAAATTTACCGTTGGGTAGTTAAGGTTATTAGATAGGCCATACAATTTAGATAGCTTGCTAGATCCCTATAGGTACACTATTACTTTTGATATGACAATGTGATCCAATGTGGATATACTATTCGCTTGGTATGCTAGGCTTGCCGATAATTAATGCGTTAACTTTGATAAACTGTTCAATTTTCTTTTTACTTTATTAGACATAAATCTTATATCATAAGTTAGAATTGTCTATTTTAAATTCCCTTTTGCTGTAAGGAGTTAGTATTTAATTTTTAATTCTGTTAATCGTGTACGAATCTTGAGTTAGATTTTGATTCTCACAAAACTCGAACTACTTGTGCCTCCTTTCCAAAAATCTCGCATACTTATATTTTGACTAGCTTGACCAATGCTGCTATTACAGCCTAGTTTTACAAGCTTACTCTTTTATCGAGCTTGATTCAAGACATATGTTTATTGGGGATGTTCGCTAACATATTGTCTAATCAGAATCATTGTATTACGGTCTGATCAACCATGATGCAATTGGTTCGCTCTTCATCTAATTACCCTACGTGGATTGAGATGTAGCTGTCTCTAGGATCTCATCCACGACTGCTTTGGCAATTCCTCTTGAATTATACATTCGCCCGTAAATCATGTAATTGTAATCAGTGACATCTCTCTTGAACTCTTCATTATTTTCGTCTTTCACTGATTGGAAAGACGAAAGCTCATAATTAATAGATAGATACAGAGTATTCCCATGGCTATGACAGTTGTATACGCAAGTGTAGCTACCATCGGCCAGCCATGTGACTGAAACCTTGCCTTGAGTTACTCATTCTCCCTTCGACACTAAACCTACTATCTTGATCTTCTAGTCATTGGAGTCCGAGAATGATTAGGATCGTTCCCTTGATCGAATGCCAACCTAGGAGGCTATCTATCCTCAAGAGACCAAATGTTGTGAGCGTCTAATTATTTGTTGAAGCTTACTTTAACTAGAGCCCTAGTGACAATAGCCTGGCAGGTTTGACACAAATAGAAATGCACGACTCGGTTGTTAGAAATCTCTTCATATGACGTGCCTTAGAGCTGGTTACCCCGTTGATAACTCTTGTACACTATGGATGTGTATGTTCCTCCATTTTTATCGATCATGTGTGTTTGCCATTAAAATTCTTTGATTAAATTTTAATACAAACAGAACATTGTTACAATATAGGACTTAGACGTAGTCCTAGGAGTACACTTTTATTTAATCTGGGTCCATTATGCCGATAGAGCGAGTGGTAATGCGTTGACTCCGTTGACGAGCTGACGACGGTTATCGGTTCTCTGAAGGTTTGGATTGCTCTGGGTGCTGGAGCTGGCTGAGAGGAGGAAGACGTTGAGTGTCTGTATCTGCCTCTCTGGTGGTGCGAAGTCTCTGTGTGTTCGTTGTAGATAGGTGTGTGTGTCCGTCAGAAGGAAATGATCCCTCTATTTATAGATTTGCAGGCTGGCTGCTCATGCGCGCATATGTAGGATACACCGGTACGTAGGGACGCCATGTGGAGATTGCTGATGGAGGCGCACGGGTGATACGCCCTGATTGAGGGGTTGACTTCTTCATATTGCTGTTGTGAGCCGGCACGTAGCGGAGAAGAAGATCTTTCTGTTGCTGAGATCTCGGATGAGTTGAGTCAAAGAACACGTGTCATCGACCCATGGCTCGGAGATCTCGGATTTGGTGGAGGAGATGATCTGGTAGAATGCGCCTTGGATTGGGCGCATAAGGAGACTTTGGCTCGTAACCTTTAGGAGTCATGAATCATTCTGGGTGTATGGTTTTTGAGGCGCATGCAGGCGACTTTGGCTCATAACCTTTGGGAGTCACGAACCATTCTGGGCACATGGCTTTTGAGGCACATGCAGGCGACTTTGCTTCTGTCTTTTGGGATCAGAGAATAGTCTGGGGCGCATGGCTTTTGAGGCGCATGCAGATCTGGACGCATGGCTGCAGAGGCGCATGCGGGTGGATGAGTGGCCACGTGGCAGTAGCCGTCGGAGTAAAGTCATGATGATGCTGACGTTGCCGACGCTTCATTTTCTGAAAAAGCTGTCAACCGTTCAGACTTTGGGAGGTGTGCTGCCAACTCTGTCAGTTCAGCATTTAATGTTTCTGACATTCGATGGACAGCTGAGGGGGTACGTCGATTGGCGTTTCACTGGGTATGAGGATGCATGGGGGCGCATCCTCTATAATGTGCTTGGTTCTGAAGGGCACATCTGTGTGATGCGCCTGAAGTCGAAGGGCGCCAGCGGCTGTTTCGTTCCTCGAGTGCTTTAAATAGCCGTTTGGCTAAATTCGAGGCGTCCGGTTCACCCATTAAATGTAAGTTCATTACACAGAATTCGGAGAGCCATCCACTTGGCGCGTGGGTTTGATCTGCCCGGCCTATAAATAGTGGCATGGAGAGAAGGTTTGCTTCTCGTTCTCGCACGTACTTCCACCATGAACTTGGGTACTCGAGTGCACTCTGTTGACGAAGTGCTCCCGAGGGTGAAGATGAGACGCCATGTCGTCATAGATGCACTTGAAGGTGACTGTTACATCCAAAAGACAGAGTCGAGGGCTTCCGAGGCAGACGAAAGGTGCCTATTGCATCCAAAGATAGGGATGCTCGGGCCTCGTCTCCGTTGTTCCGGAAGGGCCGTAGATCGGAATGGCGGTGCTAGGCCGTCTTCCTTTGGCTTTTGAGGCTCTTTCTCTGGATGGGAGGGGTTAATTGCCACCCTCGTCCTGCTCGGCCAGGTGAGCCTGGTTGGAAGAGCGGCACATAACTGGGCTGCTGAAGGGATGCACATAACTGGGGATGCACATAACTGAGCTGCTGAAAAGGATGCGCCTTGCTGAGGGTACATGATGGGATATGCCTGGTTGAAGGCGCATGGTGACTGCTGCGCCTGACTGACTGGAGGTGCACGGTGGCCGCTGCGTCTGACTGGAGGTGCATGGTGACTGCTGGTCGTAGACTTAGGATCTTTCCTTTGTAGAAATTCTCCTTTGTACAACTTTCTCTAGACATGTAATAGACTTTTATATGTGAAATAAAAAGTTCTCTTTCTATGTCTATATCTGTTATTTTTGCTGTAAATTATTTTGTCCGAGCTCTGGCGTATGTAGTATCTGGCGCATGGGCTTTCTGGTTGTGAAATTCCATGCTTCTACAAGACTCCCTTCAAAGTTTGCAAAACTTTTGGATAAGTTTTGGAATACTTTGAATAAGAAGCATGGAGGTCAGGGCACATGACTGTTGGGGCGCATGCCTGTTCGGGCGCATGCTCCTCTCAGTTTAATGATGATGATGATGATGCCTCGGTAACCGAAAAGATTAATGATGATCTTTTGGTTTTATTTGTGGTTATCCTTCACAGAACCCGAGGCGATGGCTGAGATCACTCGTCATCGGTTCACGCGTGCGACCAAGCCCTATAAATAGGCAAGAGATGGAGGGAGAGAGTTCTTCTTCTCCTTTGCTTTTACTTTCTTTAGAGTTCTTCTTTAGAAACCCTAACTTTTCTTCTCTCAAAGAAATGGCTCCCAAGACTCCCCGCGGCGGTGCCGGCAAGGGAAAGGAGCCGGAGGAGTATGCCGAGCGGGATGCCCCTATCACCATTGTGACTCCGGCCGACGTTCGCCCTGCTGTGACGGGTGGGTGCCATCTTTTCCACTACTTTCTTTGTTTAGGCAGTTTTTGGATCATGCGACTAAGCGACGCGCATGGACCACTGTCCTCGCCGAGTTTTCACCCCGCCAACGTGCATAGGTTTAGGCCTTTATCATGCACCGAGGTTTAACTGCGGACGCGCATGGGTTCACACCCTAAATGCACCGAAGCCTCTGCTGATGCGCATGGGTTTATGCCCTGATGATGCGCCGAAGCCTTTGCTGATGCGCATGGGTTTACACCCTGATGATGCGCCGAAGCCTTTCACTAAGGCGCATGGGTTTACACCCTGATGATGCGCCAGGCTGCTTTGACACACTTTGTCTTTTTGCCTGACCTTTGATTTTTGTTGTGCCAGTATCGATGACGATTTCGCTGCTGAATGAGGTCCTTCTGGATGCTTCCCTTTGTCAAATGGGAGTTGATTTTGACGAGGCGGTTGTCAATCCTGCCAAGGGTGTTATCTTACAGGATCAACCTCCTGAGAGAATGCTGCAGATCCAGAACCAGTTGCCGACTTTTCTCTAAAGTATGATGGAGAGCGAAAAACTGAAATCTGCTGAATCCGAAAATGTGACCTTCTTGAAACCCGCCTTTTTGTTCGGTGACCGTCTGATCTCCACGGAAGAGAAGATATTGAAGGTCAAAGAAGACTGGTTCTTTTCAGCGAAAGGTATGGTGCTGTACATGCGACAACTCGACCGCCAGTTGCCGCTGACAGCCTTCTATCGTCCAGCTTCGAAGAGAAGGATGTCCTGGGATCTTACTCCTTCTCAGGGAGGGGCCCTAGGAGGTTCTCTTTCGATTGATGCTACCTCGAATCAGAGGGATACCCTATCTGCTTCACGAACCGGTCCCTTGTTCAGTTGCCGAACTTTGCGTCCCGGGAGCCTCTACAGTGAAGTCCCAACTAACACTTTTGCCTTCAATGCTTCAACCTTTACGAGTCGGATATTGACATCGAGGGTCGTGTATCCGAAAGGTAGCTTTAGGGTCGAAGGTTGGTGTCATCATATCCCGAGGTGGGACGAGTTGACCACTTGGATGCTTTCGAAGTTCAAGGCTGAGCTTAAGGAGATTGGGCTGACGGCCGCTATCCGTGCCACGCAGGCTGGCGTGGATCTCAATAAGCCTATGTTCCTTGCACTCTTGGATTTGTTCAATACCCAGACTGGTACTTTCTACACATCCATGGGGGAGCTGGGGTTAGCTCTCCACGAGATGTACGAAGTATCCAAGCTTTCCTGGGGCTCAGAGCCGTACGAAAAATATTTCCCATCAAATGAGGAGATCCAGGTTCTGGAAAATAAGGACTCGGAGATGATGGCCGTCTTCAAGGAAGTGGCGAGCCATCATTATTTGATGTATCGGAAGGACAGAGTCAAGACTCAACCTCATGTGACTGCTTGGAGGGATTATGTTTTCAAGCAGGATTTGGCGGATCCCTCGAGGATCCGATTTATGACTCCGCAAGGGCTGAAACCTGCGGAAGTGACTTCTGAGATAAGCCGGCTGGACGAGAGGACTCCTCGTTTCAATGAGGATGGTGAGAAGGCGTATAGCTGCTTCTGGCACTGTGCACACCGGATGTCATCTAAAGCGGTGCTGACAGCATACTTGATGATATGGCTCCGAGATTGTGTGTTTGCGGGCGGATCCGGTGCAGTGGAGAGGGTACACCGGAACCTTATTTTGCCTGCCGTAAAGTTGGCCTTCGGGCGTCCCTTAGCTCTCCTTCCCGCTTTGGTGTGTAACCTATTGCGGGGTTTGAGGACTTTTACTGATGACGTGATCCAGGGGAGAGGTAAAAATGACAACTTTCCTCGGGCTGAATTGCCATTCCATTATCTTATGGGATGGCTAATTCTACATCATCCGAATGTGATGAGTCCCGGTCCGGAGGAGGATCATGTTGAAGGAGATGCCTTCATCCGCCGCTTCTACAAGAGGAAGTGGTTATACACTGGCGTTCCCGTTTGCAGGAGGGTTTTGTCCTACCTTCAGGGGTGGAAGATTGTCAAGGTTGGCTCCATCTTCAAAGATTTCGAGGCCGATCAAGATTTAGTTAACTCGGGCGAAGATGCGATTACTTTGCCGAAATGGGGTTTTCGTTGGTTGCAAAGCATTCGGTCTTCTCACCTGGTCTACCGCAACCAAAATAGATGTTATCTGGAGCCATATCTGCCCAGCCGGTTCGCTCGCCAGTTTGGCTATACTCAGTTGATGCTACGGAATCCCAGTAGCAGTCTGGGGTTCATCGGTAGCTTGCTGGACGGAGCCCGGGACTGGCAATATTATAATGCCGGGTGTATTGGTGTTCAGTTTACGGCGCCCGTTTATAACCCTCGGCCATAGATCCTGTATTCGGTCGTCAAGATGTATTGCACTATGAATACTGCGTCTCCTGGTTATGACAGGAAGACTAGTTTCATCATTGGAACTCAGCTGGAGGGCACGGCGAATATGTTGATGGCAGCCCGATCATATTGTCCACCAGAATTGGCGGGGTATCGGGCTGCTGCTGCAGCACCAGTGAGAGATCCCTCTGTTGGGAAGAGGCAGGCCGACACAGAAGCTGGTTCTTCTGTACCAAAATGGCCGAGAAAGACGTCGACTCCAAAGGCTACAGGAGTGCCACTTGAAACGCCAGCAGGATCAGTTCCTGCTGAGGTAAGGCATCCTCTGTAAATCTGGTTTATCTTATCATTTCGGTAACTTATGCTTTTCTTCTTATAGGGATCGTCGAAGAAGAAGACCCGTGTTTCAAAACCGGGTGTTAGTAGACCGAAAGAGGTGGCAAGCTCTTCTGACGAGCGCATTCCACCGATGATAATGTCTCCCGTGGAGGAGAGTCCCGAAGATGTTCCTGCGGAGGTTTTAGTATCTCCTGACTTTGTCGAAAGAATTGCGGAGGTTGCAACAACTTCCGGGAAGGTACGATCTGTCGCGAAGGCCTTGGACGTTGAGGGTCCTACGGACTCGAGGCATCCCGATGATGAAGTGGATTGGAGTTCGTCGCCTTCCGATGATGTCCCTCCAGCGTTGCAAGAGTCTGTTGCGGTGGCAACAAATATGGTTGGAACAGAGGATAGGGTTGATTCCCCTCCTTGTCATGATGAGGGAAGGTCGGCTGTATCATTGTCGAGTCCTACCCCAGCCTCACCCGTGGAAATTGAGGTGGCTACCGATCAGGAGGTAGCAACAGATCCTGTCCCTACAGAGGGACTTGAGAAGGATGAGATTCATCTGCCAGTCCTGTCTTCTGGGGCAGGCCAGGAGATGAGTGTTGATCTCCCTGTTCTGCCAGGGGAGGTATTGACCGTTGATAGGACGTTGGGGGCAGAAGAGGTGGCCGTTGACGTCGGTGGTTCCTCCGAACTTGAGAAGGATAAGGGTGTGGAACCCTATGTTGCTCCTCCTAGTTGGGGTACTATCTCGACGCCTGTGCCGGCTTCCTTTGTTCCTTCGTCTCCTCGGGTTAGTAGTCCGGCTCATGTTGATGAAGAGCCTACTGATACCGAGGTTCCAGTCTCGCAGGTTGAGGTTGGCGGATCTTCTTTCGGTCCGCTAACTACAGAAGCTCCTCCAACTACTGTTATGACGCCGCAGGTGCTGGCGGACGCAGATGAATATGTAAAATTCATCGTCGAGGGGGTGTATAAAATGCTGCAGAGGGGTGTATCTACGGTGATGGATGCCAACGGGAGCTTTGCGACGGAAAGAACTCTGGCAATGCCTTATATCGAGCTGATCCGCGTTCACCAGGGCCACGACCATATGGCCGAGATCCTGGAGGCTTCGGTGATCGAGCTGGACCAGCGGCTCACGGAGCTTCAGCGCATCCAGCGAAACGACCTTTCCGTTTTGATAGATGCAGAGAAGGGGAAGTTGATCGCCGAGATTGAGTCTTCCTACCAGGCCACTGTGAGCATCTGGGAGCGCGAGGTGGCTGAGACTGAGGCTGCGGTAGGGCAGTTGTCTCAGTCTATGAAGGAGACAATGGAAACGCGAGCTGCGTTGGACGCTAATATCACGGAGATCGACGCCCAAATGCGCCGCCTTGAGGACCAACGGGCCCGACTCCAGTTAGATGCCAAACGTGTCCAGGCTGAACACGTAGCATTAAAGAAGGAGGAAGCAACTTTCACTCACCGGGCTCTTATCCTGGCTCGGCAGCGACAACAGCTTGATGAGAAGCATGAGAATGATACTTCCGCTGAGGCTGTTGAATTGATGCGTCAAGAAGCTGAGCGTCGAGTCCTGGCGACTGTGGAGGCTCATGCAGCCGACTTGAGACGTCGAGTTAGAGAGCTCTCAGCCAACCCTGGGGATGTTTAGGGACTGTAGCCTCTCTTTTTTAAGTTTTTTTTTTAACTCTTGTTGGGGGATAGTATAGTTTTGTACTCTCTCTTTTTTTAGAAAATAAAGAAGTACGCAACTTTTGTGTTCATTTTTGTTATCATGAACTTGATGATTTGTGTGGACCTATTATCTTTTGCGCACCTTGGCTTTTCAGTACAGATAATAAGTTTGAAGGAACCAACATGTTTGCTCAGAGGTAATGTGGATGTGGCAATCATTGGGGTTCAAATGATAGAATCTTCCTACTCCGAGGTATTATGGACGTGGTAGGAGTGATCCTGGGAGATACGCTGAACAACTCAGAGGTGATGTGGACGTGGAAGTTCTGCGATCAATGTACGACAACGTAAGGGTTGTTTGTACGAGATGTTTACTCAGAGGTAATGTGGACGTGGTAAACATAAAGGATAGCGTAGGCTTACAAAGTGTAAGATTCCGCTTTATAGGGTGTAGAGGGACAACTCAGAGGTGATGTGGACGTGGTTGTCTTTCTACTGGAAGATGCTACGGAACAGCTAGGTTCCGGCAGCGTATGGTTTTGTTAGAAGGGAATTGTCTGTGAATCCTAATGGTTGGGTCCATAGATCCCTTTGTGGAAGCACATATCTGGAAGATGTCAGGAGTAGTACTTCTTCAGGAACTTGCCGTTGATGGGCATCATGAACAAGTCCCCATTGGGTTTGGCGAGGCGGTATGCACCGTTTGAGTATACCGTCTCAATGATGAAAGGTCCTTCCCACTTGGGCTCGAACTTTCCTGGTGTCTTGTGAGTTAACACCATCGGCCTCCTGACTGCCAGAACCAGGTCGCCAACTTGAAAAGTTCTCTGTTTGACCTTCTTGTTGAAAGCCTGTGATATACGGGCTTGGTAGAGTTCGATACGTTGTTGAGCTAAGAGACGCTTTTCGTCAAGTGCCTCCAGCTTCCGTAGACGACGACATTGATTGTCCTCTTCTGTGAGTTTGTTTGTGATTGCTACACGGAGTGAGGGTATCTGGATCTCGAGAGGCAGTACCGCTTCACTCCTGTAGACCAGGGAGAATGGTGTGTTGCCTGTTGGGGTTCGTACCGTTGTGCGGTACGCCCAAAGACATTCGCCAAGCTTTTCGTCCCATTCGCGTTTGTTGGATGACACGACCTTTTTGAGCAGCCTAACGATAGTTTTGTTGAACGCCTCGGCCAATCCGTTTGCTGCCGGATTGTAGGCGGTTGATGCCACGTTTTGAATACGATTCTTATCACAAAATCTGCTGAAAACATGGCTGATGAACTGAGGACCATTATCATGGATGATCCGCCTGGGTACTCCGAAACGGTAAATGACATGGTGTTTGATAAAGCTGACCACCCTGGAGCTCTTTACTTCCGCCAATGGGACTGCTTCTGCCCACTTGGAGAAGTAATCGGTAATGGCCAGGATGAAGCGGTGCCCCCTTGATGAAGGAGGGGTGATCGGCCCTACTATGTCCATGCCCCAGGCTTCGAAGGGCCAGGAGGCGACTGTAGGGTGTAGTGGTTCTGACGGCGTATGAATGAAGTCTGCGTGAAGTTGGCACGCATGGCACTTCTTAGCATAGTCGACAGCATCAGCGGCCATGGTTGGCCAATAGTAGCCCATGCGTCGCAGTCGATCCTGCAACTTAGGACCAGGTTGATGAGCTCCACAAGTTCCGTCATGAGCTTCTCGAAGAGCTTCGGTCGCCACTTCGTTGGACAGACATCGAAGGAGACGTCCATCATAGGAGCGTCGGTACAGCATTTTAGTGGCTATATCATAGTAGAATCGAAGAAAACGTCTCCTGACTGAGACGGCTTCCTTCGGGTCCTCTGGGAGAATTCCGTAGACGGCAAAGTCGATGAACGGGAACCTCCAGTCTCGGACATTAACACCAGTACCTGTCGGCATGGCATGGTCCACTCGTAAGCATAGGTTGTTTTTAGGACAAACCAAGTCTCGACCAACTACCGTGACGTAGTGTTGAGTCCCAAGGGGTGCTGCTAATGAGGCCGCGAGGCCAGCCAGAGCATCGGCCTCTAGGTTTGGAGACAAGGTACGTGTTCGATGAAGAACCCAGTAAAGGTTGAAATGATGTTCAATGCAACTTCGCGGTAAGGGATCAGATCTTCATGGCGAACCTCGTATTGCCCTCGGATCTGGTTTACGACGAGTTTCGAGTCGCCGTAGGCTTCCAGATGATCCACCCCTAGCTGTCGTGCCAGCTGGAGTCCCATAATGAGCGCGTTGTATTCGGCAACATTGTTGGAGCACGACTTCGACAGAGAGTAAGCACGATGGATGACCAGCTGATCGGGGAAGACTAAGACTACCCCCACTCCTGCGACGATCTGGCCTTTGGGGCCTGTTCTTGAAGCGCCATCGAAAAACATCCGCCAAACGGAGCTTCCTGCGGTGACATTTGATTCTTGGGCTTCATCCGGGATGTCTTCATAGAGTCTTAAGGACTCCGGAATGGGGTGTGCAGCTAAAAAGTCGGTCAGGGCTTGACCATTAACGGCTTTTTGTGGCACAAACACCATGTTGTATGGTGTTAGCAGGATCGCCCATGTAGCGAGCCGGGAGTTTAATGACACTGGCTTCGTCATGAAGACTCTGAGTGGATTGACTCGGGAGATGACATGAATTGTCTGGCCCGAGACATAATGGCAAGTCTTCTGGATGGAAAACACCAAGGCCAAGCACTCCTTTTCAACGGGGTTGTAACGGTGTTCAGCCCCGATGAGCGTTTGACTGAGGTAGTAGATTGCTTGCTCGTAGCCTGTATTGCTGTTTTGAGCCAGCAGAGTGCCCAGGGAATGATCCATGGCTCGGACGTAGAACAGGAATGGTTTGCCAGCGACGGGTGCCACCAGAACTGGAGGGCTCGTTAGGTAGGCTTTGATGTCGTCGAAAGCCTTTTGGCATTCCTCTGTCCAGACGTAAGAGACTTCCTTCTTCATGAGCTGGGTGAAGGGTTGACATTTGCCGAAAAGGTTTGCTATGAACCTCCGGATGTACGCCAGACGCCCCTGTAATCCCCGAAGTTCTCGAAGATTCTTCGGAGGGTCCATGTTGAGGATGGCTTTGGTCTTCTCGAGATCAACATGAATGCCTTTCGCCGTGATGACAAAGCCCAAGAATTTTCCGCTAGAAACCCCGAGGAAGGATTTAGCGGGGTTCATCTTGAGTTGGTGTGCCCGCATGAGATCGAAGACTGTCTTCAGGTCCTGTAGGTGATCTCCTTTAAGGCGGCTCTTGACTGCGATGTCGTCAACATAGCATTCGACTGTTTTACAAAGATGTTGACGGAAGATGGTACTCATAGCTCGTTGGTATGTCGCACCGGCATTCTTCAAGCCGAAGGGCATCACTGTGTAGCAGAAAATGCCCTTTGGAGTCCTGAATGACGTATGTTTTGCGTCATCAGGGAACATCTTGATCTGGTTGTAGCTCGAATACCCGTCCATGAAAGACATGCGCTCGAAGCCACATGTGTTGTCGATCATCACGTCAGTGATTGGAAGCGAGAATTCGTCCTTCGGGCAAGCAGAGTTGAGATCCCTGAAGTCGATACAGACTCGTATCTTCCCATTCTTCTTGGTGACGGGGACGACGTTGGCTACCCAATCCGGGTGTTGCTCTTCACGGATAAAGCCGCTAGTCAAGAGTTTGTCTACCTCCTGATCGATGGCGTTCATGATGTCCGGACGAAAGCGCCGCTGTTGTTGCTTGATAGGTTTGGCATCGGGTAAGATGTTTAACCTATACATCGCGATTTGGGGATCAAGTCCCGGCATATCTTCGTAGCTCCAGACGAAGACGTCGATATATTCTTTAGCCAGCTGGATTAAAGATTCTCGGTCTTCTCCTTTCAGGCTTTTGCTGACGAAGATGGGTTTGGAAGAAGATCCATCCCCAAGGTCGATCTGCTCGACTTCATCCTCGGTAGAAGGTTCATGTAATTCGAAAATAGACTCTCATTGTTGTCCCAGGCATTGAGCCCAGGGTTCTTCTTCGAAAGGTTCCGGCGCTTGGTCCTCACCTTCATCTTTTTGAGGTTGTGCTGACGTCATGTTAGCTGACAGCACTTTCATGAAGACTGATCCGATACTGGTATCGGAATCCCAAGTCGATGCTTCGGACGAGTGGGAATGTTCTACGTCTTCTGCGTCTGAATTCTCTGGAGTTGATGGCGGCGTATCGTAGCCTACCCCCCGTCGAGTTTTGTTGTAGTAGTCATGCGGCTTTCCTTTAGGTGTTGGAAGCCAGAGAGGGAGACGTCGACCTTTTCCGTAGTTCAGGCCTTTGTCGCTTCTTAGGTCGTAATCCATCTTTTGGATGAGGTACTTTGCTTTGTCCGTATACCGATAGAGTTGCATTCTGCCGGCATCTGGTTCTGGCTCGAGTGGCGGGAGGTCTTGATGACGCTCGACCTTGCCGAAGATGATGGATTCTTCGTCTCGACTCCATGGAGGGA
Source organism: Iris pallida (assembly GCA_029216955.1). NCBI lineage: Eukaryota > Viridiplantae > Streptophyta > Magnoliopsida > Asparagales > Iridaceae > Iris > Iris pallida. The sequence continues at coordinate 28,280 of JANAVB010024494.1, forward strand.
CTATGTAACAGACTCCTTAAGACGGGACTACTCGACTTACATGATGGACGGTCGTTATTTGTGTTTGCAACGACCGTAGAGCGTTATCTAATGTATACATGGCATTCCAATGTGGAAGACAAGAATAATTAAAAGACACTCTATTATTGATGAAATACGAGATTTTATCCCGTGGGATTACATTGTCTAAGGAGGGTGCATCTACATCAGCAGAGATATATTCGCCAAGCTCCTCATCTGTAAGCACTGGGGTTGGATCAGGAGAGTCCATCACAGCTTTGATTTTGGTATCCGAGAGGGTTATGTGAGCCCTCCCTGGCATCTTGGATGACTGCGGCGGCTTGCCCTTAAGACGGCTTGCCCTTAAGACGCACCTTCAGGAATCAAGAGGATACGAGCAGAGATCAAGGGCGAGTACAGATTGAGACATCTATCTGGTAAACCCTCACACATCTTGATTAACAAGACCTGCATGGGCCACCACGTAAACCATGTCACGCCCCAGAACCAGAATACTGGAGAGCGGGGGCAGACATAGCCAGCTACGTATAACGGAATGGAATCCACCCCGCTATACGGTCACGACTGTCTAGATATGTGAGGGTTTCACTACAATCCATCAGTCTCTTAAGGTCATAAAATAGCCTATTATCTCAATCTCAACCAACTAATAATAATCACAAGATATCAGATCACCAAATATACAATTGTAAGGCGTCCCAAACATTACATATCTAGATGATCATGAAGCTAGTCGTACAAAATATAAGGACTAGCAAGAGTTTAAGTCATACATGATCAACCTCGAGTTGCCAATCATGCTTACAGCCCGTAGGCAGACAGTAAATAAAGTTGCAAACGAGCTAACACTTGCTCGGCGGCTAAACGCCTCAAAAGAATAATTTTACAATAGAGTGGGAGAGCAAAAATAAACCCACTCGTTGCCCTGGTTACGCCTGGTGACCACCATCGAGCTGAAAAGCAGGGAGATCCTTTGGTGCTGCTCCTGTATCTGGCCATACAAAACCAGCTGGGTCAGACCCCAGAAAGAGCAAGTGCCACAAAGGAGGCTTCACTTAAGAACTAAAACCAGCAATTAGCACAAGAGTAAAATTACATAATAAAAGGCAGTAGTTTAAGAAAAAGCATGATGGGTAATTATAAAAGACAATCTTGTATAGAATCACTAAAAGACAGGAAATATGGAAAGAAAGCATGACAGGATGATATACGACGAGATAACCATGGGACTATTCAGATAGCCAGGTTACAACCCGTAAACCAAACAAGGACCGGGGTTGTAACCCTTCGTCTGAACGGAACTTGGTTTCTCTCACCATTTATCGGCAAGATAAATATAAGAAATCAGGTCAAGTAACATTCTGGAGTGACAATCATTATAGTGACAATCCGGAGTGACAATCATTATAGTGACAATCTGGAGTGACAATCATTATAGTGACAATCCGGAGTGACAATCATTATAGTGATAATCTGGAGTGACAATCATTATAGTGACAATCTGGAGTGACAATCATTCAATCATTCTGGTACAATCTTACAATTAATCAATTCTAGACAATACTATACTGGACTAGACTCCATCCAAGCAATCACGGCCAATCATTGCCTACGGCTTTCTACATTAACTAATTAGGGTTATCACAATCCTAGTTACTAGCAAGATGCAATGAGATGCTCCAAGTAGTCACAGGCCCTGCAGCTATCCAGGTTATCCAGGCAATCATTATAGTGACAATCTAGAGAGTACAATACATTAGAGTGACAATAGAGTTCAATCATTAAAGTGACAATCAAGAGTGCCCCACATAACAGTGGACTGGAAATGTGTCCTACTCGTCGGCAGGCTACAAGTCCAAACATTTGTGGCCGGGATAACGGGATCGCCTGTAACTGGGGAACATCTCTTCATGTCTAATGAATTATACTAGTCATTAACCTTAGTCCATTTCAGTAGGTACTCCTGACCGTGGTACTCAGGAGTCCCCTCCTAGACATGATGCAAGACAGGACTGGATTATTTGTACAAGCACAATCGCCCACGGTGTCCAGGTAATTATACAGGTCATGTCATGTCAGGTAGCCGTCGCAACAGCTATTCGAGAAATTATGTCAGGTTATCATGTCAGGGGTACTTTGTCAGGAGTGCGCCACGACGGGCCACTATCAGGTCATGCCAGGTTATCATGTCAGGAGTGCACCACTACGGGTCACTATCACGTCGTGTTCAATTATCAATTCCAAACATACAAATGAATTCATGATTTTTAAGTTCAGAATAAAAGGCGTAAGGATATAAAATGAGCGTAAAATATCTAATAGAGGTAAAGCGTACTCATGTTGTACTGAAGTTACAAGATACATGATAATAATAAAAGAACAATAGTAACAATAGTAGCAATAATAATGTAACAGGGCACGACAGGGAAGTCCATGCGGCTGGGTCCAGGCAGAATTCTATGCGGCTGAGACAACAGGGTCTTATGCGGCCAGGGATAACAATTCTTATGCGGCTGGGAATAACTTCCCATGCGGCTCAACTGATATGGGTTTATGCGGTCAGGTTGGACGAAATCCTATGCGGCCCAATTTAGATGAGTCACATGCGGCCAGGGGGGAGTGAGCTCCATGCGGCTCAGAGAATTAGTCATATGCGGCTGAGGCAAATTAAGTCTCATGCGGCCAAGGGAGAATGTTCCCATACGGCTGGACAGGGCAGGGTCTTATGCGGCTCAGTCTGAGCAAGGCTATGCGGCTCGATCCAAGTCAAGTCCCATACGGCCAGGGGATATGGAATCCTATGCGGCTGCCAAAGGCAGAATTCTATTCGGCTCAACTGATATGCGGCTGGCGGGAAACCGAATCCATACGGCTCAAAATGAATACTTGCCGCATGAACTTGTCATGCGGTCAAGTGCTGCCATGCGGCTCAGGACTGTGCTTCTTCTCCAAATTTCCGAGAAGAAGCACACCAAGAAACCATGGCTGCCATGTTGCATAAAACCCTCATCCGGAGTCTAAATCCGGACTTCCTTAGGTCAAAATGGGGTAGAACGAGCTACTCTACAACATGGAACCAACAAAACTTGAAAGTAACAATGTGGAATAGATCAAAACCCAGAAAATCCGAAATTAAAATAAACTTAGATCTACAAGAATCTAGCCATGGAAACGGAAAATGTCAAGTACTAAAGAGTGTTAAAATGCTACAAAGAAGAGAATGAAACAATAATATTTGGGTTCCTCCATGAAGCAAGATGCACTTGCCTAGATCTCTCTCTCTCCCTCTCACTCACAGGTTGGTGAGAAATTTAATGGTGAAGGAAGATGATGATGAATGAAGAGAGAGAAATGAGAGAGTGCATTAATAAAGGGGTTGGTGGTGGTAGGTAGGAGTGGTTCACATATAAAACCAAACCAAGCCAAGCCAACCGAACCGAACCAAGCCAATGCAATTGCCATAGGGAACCACAAGCCAATTAAACAAATTAAACAATATTAATCAAAATTAACTAATCATGATTAAGCAAAATACGGGTCCAAAACACGTATACTTATACTAAATACGTATCACGGATTTGGGACACTACAAGCAGCATATCTTGTTGGATGAAAGTTATGTTTGGGATAACTTCATCCGCACAACGATAGTGCACACAAGTAGTTGGGAGGTCTTCAGGCTGCTTGACCTGACTGAGAAAGGATTCGGCATCCTTCAGAGCTACACAGAGAGCTTCTCGGGAGTCTTTGGAAAGACGCAGGAGCTCGAGCAAAGATAGGCGGGCAGGAGTACTAGCCAGTTGTGCCAGTATGTCGAAGTTGTGGGGCTTGGCTAGCCCCGAAGCATTCTTCTTTCGTAGAGGTCTGTCGAAACGAGCCTCCACCTGCTTCTGCTTATTGGCTGCTGAGGGCTTAGACGGGCCCTCTTCCTGGACAGCAGGGACGGTGCAAGGAGGCACCACCTCGGCGGCAGCTTCGCCGGGTTGGACGTTCTGTTGTGAACGCGTCTGCACAGGAAGTGCCTCTTCTGTTGAAGAATAGACCATGCGGCAAGACTTGATCTTTCTGTCTTTGGATTTGGAGCTAGGATGTGCCTCCGGTTGAGTCACCTCGGAGACGAGGTCGGGGTGGATCCATAGGACCTCTCCTCGAGATGTGGTGAGTGGGATGAGTCCACTCACATTGTCACGGGTAGGTGGTAAGTTAACCACCTCCATTGTCGCCTTAGGAATGGGGACAACACCATCTTGTGAGGTAGTTGGCGGCAAGGTGCCGAACTGGAGTGACACCATATTGGCTGACACCCTCTTCTCTTCATAGTCGACGGAGATTACATCCGTATTGATCATACGCTGGATGTAATTTTTGAGGACATAACAGTCCTTGGTCGGGTGTCCGACAAACCGATGGTAGTGACAGTACCTCGGGTTGTCCACTTTCCCAACTTCATCGGGCCGCTTTGGGTCCGGAAGCTTGATTTGTCATCCTGCTTCAGTATCTCAAAAAGTTGCAGAGTGTCTTCGTCGTTGAACGAATAAACCTCCTTAGGCCTTGGTGCAAGTGGAGGTTTCTGAGTAGGCACAGATACGCCTTTCGAGGCATTAACAGTCAATGCATGCTTCTTCTTTGTCTCACGTCCGGGGTTGTTGGCTGCAGATCTTTTCCCCTTGTCATCAAAGGCAGGAAAGCTGACCCCCAGAAGACGTGCATTGGTTGCCTTCTTTTCTGCGGCTTCTGCTTCGATGATCAGGGAGCTCCAGTCGGGAGGAGGAGTAGAGTTAAGCCAGAGTTTGACTGCAGGCAGCATATTCATGCTGCAAAAGGAGAGGAGCGCGTGTTCCGACATGCCTGGAGGTAGTCTGAAGCAGGCCTGTCAGAAGCGTTCGATGAACACCCGAACCATTTCCTTCTCCTTCTGGCGTATCTCTATGAGGGACGCCATTTTCATGTCCTTCCCGCCGTCGTAGAAGCGGTCGAGGAAGAGGCGTGTCAAGTCGTTGAAGGAAGATATTGAATTGTCGGGGAGGCTGCAGTACCAGTCGTACGCCACTCCTTTCAGTGCCCCAACAAATATACTGGTAAGAAGTGCGTCCTCCTTCAGAAGATGTCCCGTCTGAGACTGGAAATACGTCAGGTAGCGACGAGGAGAGTCCTTCCCGTCGTATGGCGTCAGTGTTTATGGTTTATACTTTGGAGGATAAACCACTTTGTTCCACTCGATGGGATAGGGTTGGGGGATACCCATCTTCTGGCGCTCCTCTTGCCTGTTCTTGGACTCAAAGCGCTCCCGCAAGTCCTTGATCATTTCGACCACATCCTTTGTGGAGCTAGGAGTCGGGGAAGGTGGTACCACTTGGAGTTGAGCATTTGAGGGCTCAGACGTCCGGGGCACTTCTCGGCGGTCTGTGTCTGAGGATACCCGTTGAAGGGGTACACTCGACTCCCCATTGGCCCCTGGGTCGGGACCGGTCGAAGGTGTTCGGGTCAAGGCCGACCATATTTCAAATACCGCCTGAGTCAGTATTTGTATGGAAGCAGAGAGGGTTTTGAGTCCTCCCTCTAATGTGTCTATGCGCTGGACGATGTCCTGGGGCGGCGCATCAGACTCGGAATCATCTCCAGCCATGTATACTGTCCTGAAACGGCCGGGAGTGGATGGATTGATGGAGGCTTTGCTCTCGGCCTCACTCTCATGTATGGGAGTCACCTCTCCTGGAGCTTCATCTTGGCCACCCCCAGCCACGTTCTGGAGGTCGTTCTCGACGGGCGCATCTGCAAGGGTCTGATTACCCTCAGCTCCGTCTTGAAGGGCCTCCTCGTCTCTGGAACTACCCCCAGCTGAGTTCTGGGGGACATCCTCGTTCTGAGGGGCCTCTGGGAGGCTGACTTCGCCTCGAGGGTGAAGATCCGCCGCAGCTGTGCTTTGGACATCTTCGTCTTCGGAAACAATAGTCTGACTACCCCCAGCTTCCTTCAAGAACTTCTTCCTCGACCGAGTGCCTTCGAACACTCCGGAGGACGAGACAGCTGCCTTAGTTTTCTTCGACTGGCTTTTGGATAAGGACGAGGAATTGTCGGTCGTCCTTCGAACTGACGAGGAGTTGGAGATCACATTGCATGAAGCAACCCTTGGCTCCTCTTCTGTTGACACCTTCATCCCAAGGCGATGTCGGAGGGGTGTCGATGATTGCAGCCGCTGGAAGGCTGACTGCCTTGGTGGTACTGCCGCCTTGCAACAGCAGTTGATGGTGACCACCGCACAAGTATGCCCCGTGAGAGGCGCATCATGCTTGTTGGTCGACTCTCCTGACCGGCGCTTGTGAGAGATCACGTTACGCAGGTCGTTGGAGGAGAGTGCTACCTTCGCACCCCCTTCAAGCGCATGGCAAGGCCAAGCGCTGGGGTGGTATGTAATGCCCCGCTCCGCACGAGGCATTTGGTTGGCTTGTTGGATGGGATCAGAATGTTGGACCGTGACTTGTGTTGGAGATCAAGAGAGTTGACACTGATGCAGTCTCTCTTAGCTGGCTAGACGGATTAAGTGTTGAAACGTGGCTCGCTGGTGAAGCTACGCTTAGCGAGATTGGAGCAGGAAGACCCTTTTATGCAGGCAAGTGAAACTGTCCTCCTTCCTCCTTATTCCTGCATGCTTAATAAATGGAATAATATGATGCTATGAAAATGAATATGTCCCTAATGTTTCTTACCTTGAATGTTGAATAATTGTGATGCGATGCTTTAGTTGCTAAATCAATAGAGATGCCTATGCTGGAAATCACTGAATGAATAACACATGAACTATTGACTGCTGAACGAATTACACTCGAACTGCTAATGTAACTTGATGCCTGAGAATGAATCGATAATGTCTCTTATGCTTAATCTTGATGAAATGAATGAATCACTTGAGTAATGAGATGCTATGAGAATGATACATGAGTAATGAACTGGCTATGCTATTAACACAAAGAATTGAATGAAACACTAGAATCATGTACATTCTGTATAAATGTTGTTGTTGCTTGCTTTCTTATAAGCAATGAAAGAAAGAATATTGTCCCTATGATATGAATGAAATGGTGCAGGTCCTATCGATATGAATGAAATGTTATTTGTTCCTCTTAGAAAGGAATGATATGAGAAATGTTGCAATAATTGATGCAATGAGAAATAATGAGGCTTGGGATCATTGAGATCACCAAGTGAACAGGTGGAAATATTGGAAAGATGAGATGATGAACTGTTGCCTTTTCTTATCTTATTTTATCATGCGACTTCGAACACGATCGGGTCGGACACGCATTTGCATGACCATAGATGTACTTGTATACAAGGATTTCCTCGAACGGTACCCGCGGCGGTGGGATCGAGTCGGCCTAGGAGGAATTGGTGCTTTGGTAGCACGGTATTGGGATCCTCATTCGGGCTCGCAACCTGGTGAAGGGTACATCCCATACCCTATGAAGTCCTATATGGCACGTCGACATGGTGCACAATCACCAGTGGTCAAGTAGTCAGGATGCATACAAATGAATGTTTTGTGCAGACAGAGTAAGAATATCATATTATCCTGTATTTTATACAGGCACGTGGGAGTCGGCTATCGGTAAGAAATCACTTAAATGTGATAATTCAAGATATGTGTTGGTTTAACTTGCGTGCTTACGTTCCAAATAAGTAAATGATGCTATATGTAGCCTTTCAGTATGAGATCCTGCTTAACATGTTAAATTAAGTATGCTAGAAAGATGTCATGCTATAATCATTGCTCAAATACAACATATATGCTAAGTGATGCTTGAAGTGAGAACTGTTATAACATGTTTAAGATGTTAATGTTAACGATGCCTCAATGATGCCTTTTTCATGATAACACCTAGTATGCCTTAGTGATGCCTTTGCTTGATAACACCAAGAATGCTAAAATGATATGTCCACATGAATGCTACTAAGAATATGTTTACATGTTTCACTATGATTATTGCCCATGAACTGTAAACTGATGCTAGGCCCAAATAGAAAGATCATTCTAATAAATGCTTGCTTAAATAATCACTTTAATGTTGGTTTATGTGAGTGGGTTGGATTCTGCTTGCCAGTACATAGATGATGTGCTGACCCATGTTTTGTGGGCAGGTGCTTGTGCTTGGGATACTCTACACACGAAGATTGGCTTGATTGGTTCCGCGGCATCGAAGATTTGTTGGGCATACAGAAGCTCTCCTTGCACAAGATGATGTCTTCTGTTTATAAAGGGCATAATGTATGGAACATTGTAATCAGTTGTACCAGTGAGATTGTAAGCCAAGTCAGTGTATCAAGTTGTAATCCAATGTATCCAAGTATCAAATGTAAGCTGTATAGCATTGTTCAGTTGGCTTTCAATGTAAAGTGAGATGTGCTGTAATCATTGTACTTTAATACAAGTCTTGTACTCTTCTTCAATTATCAATAAAGAGAATAAAGTTCTACATATCTCTGTGTGGCTTCAAATTACTCTTTTTCTCCGCTGCTATAAAGAAGTGATGTACTTCTATTCAATAAGAAAGATTGTCCTCATTAAATTCAATTTATCTGCTTCTGTCGCTGCGATGTGTTCCTATTTGAAGAATAATCGATTATGTGCCATCTTTGCCTTGTACAAGTGCAATACTAGACTTGTACGGCATCACGCCCAAGCGAGGACGATCGATTCCAAGAGATAAAATATGTGAATAAATGACTCTATAAATCGGGGCGTGACAGTCAGATGAGTGCTGCGCCCCCTGATCTGATACCAAACAGGCATCCCGATCAGTAGTGGGGGAACCACAACATTTGTTTGTCTTGCTCGACTTGGTTGTGTGCGCGGTAGATGCGCCCAAGTGAGACAAGGGCTTTGAAGGTCGGCTCGTTCTCGGCGCCGCAGCACTCGAGTCGACCTTGTACAACTTACCATCAGCAGTGCGCATGATTGTGAGCGCATGCTTCTGGCTCATTGCTGGCATAGCACGTTTGGGACGTATGGCCTGTGCTACCATGGACTTCTTCGTACCAGGCCGCTGGGACGCGTAGTACTCAGAATCTAAATTCTCCTCGCCACTACAGCGAGTGAGTCTGTCAACGACAGAGATCTTCTGTGACGCATCAGAGGTGATGCACGGGGCATTGGCTGTGCCTCTGCTCCGTCGACGCATCTTTCTCGCCTGAGAGGAAGATGGCTGGGGAACGTGGTTAGCCGCACGTTTCCCCGAGAGATACGCTGTACTAGGGGGCGCATCTTGGTGATGAGGATGTCAGCAGGAAGGGAAGGCTGGATTGGCGCATCCCCTTCGGTGGTGGTGCCCGAGGCGTCGACCTTGCGCACCCAGACTCGGCGGGTCTTCTTCGACTTCGGCAGCCGCTTCGAAGGACTCGCACTGCCTTCAGATATGAACTCCTCGTACGCCTGTTGATTGAGGCGTACGACCAGCGTCTTGTGGGAGGAGCCCACCTTCACATCGTCGGCTTGCGATACAACTTTCTCGGTGGAGGAGAAAAAGGTCCCCAGCAGAGTCGCCAGCTTGTTTGCTATTAAAATTCTTTGATTAAATTTCAATACAAACAGAACAGTGTTACAATATAGGACTTAGACGTAGTCCTAGGAGTACACTTTTGTTTAATCTGGGTCCCTTATACCGATGGAGCGAGTGGTAATGCGTTGACTCCGTTGACGAGCTGACGACGATTATCGGTTCTCTGAAGGTTTGGATTGCTCTGGTGCTGGAGCTGGCTGAGAGAAGGAAAATGTTGAGTGTCTGTATCTGCCTCTCTGGTGGTGCGAAGTCTCTGTGTGTTCGTTGTAGATAGGTGTGTATGTCCGTCAGAAGGAAATGATCCCTCTATTTATAGCTTTGTAGGCTGGCTGCTCATGCGCGCATATATAGGATGCGCCGGTACGTGGGGACGCCACGTGGAGATTGCTGATGGAGGCGCACGGGTGATGCGCCCTGATTGAGGGGTTGACTTCTTCATGTTGCTGTTGTGAGCCGGCACGTAGCGGAGAAAAAGATCTTTCTGTTGCTGAGATCTCGAATGAGTTGAGTCAAAGGACACGTGTCATCGACCCATGGCTCGGAGATCTCAGATTTGGTGGGGGAGATGATCTGGTAGAATGCACCTTGGATTGGGCACATGAGGAGACTTTGGCTCGTAACCTTTAGGAGTCACGAATCATTCTGGGCGCATGGCTTTTGAGGCGCATGCAGGCGACTTTGGCTCGTAACCTTTAGGAGTCACGAACCATTCTGGGCGCAAGGCTTTTGAGGTGTATGCAGGCGACTTTGCTTCTGTCTTTTGGGATCAGAGAACAGTCTGGGGCGCATGGCTTTTGAGGCGCATGCATATCTGGACACATGGCTGCAAAGGCGCATGCGGGTGGATGAGTGGCCACGTGGCAGTAGCCGTCGGAGTAAAGTCATGATGATGCTGACGTTGTCGACGCTTCGTTTTCTGAAAAAGCTGTCAACCGTTCAGACTTTGGAAGGTGTGCTGCCAACTCTGTCAGTTCAGCATTTAATGTTTCTGACATTCGATGGACAGCTGAGGGGGCACGTCGATTGGCGTTCCACTGGATATGGGGACGCATGGGGGCGCATCCTCTGTGATGTGCTTGGTTCTGAAGGGCGCATCTGTGTGATGCGCCTGAAGTCGAAGGGCGACAGCGGCTGTTTCGTTCCTCGAGTGCTTTAAATAGCCGTTTGGCTGAATTCGAGGCGTCCGGTTCACCCATTTAATGTAAGTTCATTACACAGAATTCGGAGAGCCATCCACTTGGCACGTGGGTTTGATCTGCCCAGCCTATAAATAGTGGCATTAAGAGAAGGTTTGCTTCTCGTTCTCTCACGTACTTCCACCATGAACTTGGGTACTCGAGTGCACTCTGTTGACGAAGTGCTCCCGAGGGTGAAGATGAGACGCCATGTCGTCATAGATGCACTTGAAGGTGACTGTTACATCCAAAAGACGGAGTCGAGGGCTTCCGAGGCAGGTGGAAGGTGCCTGTTGCATCCAAAGATAGGATGCTCGGGCCTCGTCTCCGTTGTTCCGGAAGGGCCGTAGATCGGAATGGCGGTGCTAGGCCGTCTTCCTTTGGCTTTTGAGGCACTTTCTCTGGATGGGAGGGGTTAATTGCCACCCTCATCCTGCTCGGCCAGGTGAGCCTGGTTGGAAGAGCGGCACATAACTGGGCTGCTGAAGGGATGCATATAACTGGGGATGCACATAACTGAGCTGCTGAAAAGGATGCGCCTTACTGAGGGCGCATGATGGGATGTGCCTGGTTGAAGGCGCATGGTGACTGCTGTGCCTGACTGACTGGAGGCGCACGGTGGCCGCTGCGCCTGACTGGAGGCGCATGGTGACTGCTGGTCGTAGACTTAGGATCTTTCCTTTGTAGAAATTCTCCTTTGTACAACCTTCTCTAGACATGTAATAGACTTTTATATGTGAAATAAAAGTTCTCTTTCTATGTCTATATCTGTTATTTTTGCTGTGAAGTATTTTGTCCGAGCTCTGGCGTATGGGCTTTCTGGTTGTGAAATTTCATGCTTCTACAATGTGTTATTGAACACCCTCGTTTCTCGTTTATTGAGGAACAATCCTTGACTTAACTTATATCTACCGTACCCCATTATGCCTTGCCTTACTCTTTAGTAACAAGAGTCAAGGTACGATATCCGG
>JANAVB010024494.1:45000-56632 GCA_029216955.1 Iris pallida
AAACTCCAGGTCAACAACAGTTTAACAGACTTCTTGATTCCTTTGAAGGAGTATATCAGAATACTCGATCAAGAAGACAAAGACAATTACAGATTTCTGATTCAGAAGCTGGGGGTACTCAATCTTTTGAGTCTGATACCGATAGTGTGGATTCATACTTCTATACTAATCCCTCTATATCTTCAAGAGAGGTTGAATCCTACGCTGTTGGAGATGAACCAGAGACGTCATCTGCTAATACGGAACAGCGTCTCACTGCCGTTTAGCAATCATTGAAAGACATGTCAACATGGTACAAAGCATGCATCAGATAATTTTGAATCAGCAAACTGCTCAACCCACAGTAATAACTCCGGTACCAGCAGCGGCACAAACTCAAGATAGTCAAGGGGCTGATATACCTTCGAATATTCAAGAACCTGTTGTTAATCAAAATTCTGCATCTCCAGATCCTATCATTCTAGGAGATGTACCACCTCCAGTGGGGGTTACGGTACATCCAACGACTATTCAATCAAATGTGCTTCCTCAAACCAGTGATGCCATTCAAGCAGTGCGTGAACTCAAAGCACAGTTTGAGGTTTTGAGGCACAAAGATCAGCTTCAGAGGTTAGGGATTAGGCAACCTTATCCTCCTCATTGGAATGATGTACCCTTTCCTCCGAAGTTCAAACCACAATCCATGGTTTTATTCGATGGAAAAGCATCTCCCAGTCAATATATCAATTACTTTGATATTATGACTGTACACTTGCAGAAAAATGATGCTCTCCTCACTCGAGTGTTCATTGGGTGCTTGACGGGTTCAGCTTATGACTGGTATCGTAGTTACCTGATAACTCTATTTCGTCTTTTGACGAATTCAATGCAATGTTTCTTTCCCGCTTCTATGAAGGAGGTATGGACATGAACATGTCCTCCTTAATAGAAATAAAACAAAAGGAGAAAGAAGATACTCGAACGTTCATTGAACGTTTCAGACAGGCTACTCTCAAGATGCCTCCTGGTATGCCAGATTCAGCGTTGATTGATACATGCAAGATAAATCTGTGACCATCTATTGCTGTCTTCACAGGTTCCCAATTTTCAGATTGGGCTTCATTTATCATAGCAGCAGTTTCTGCCGAGACCAATGGTAGGTTGGCTCGGGAACACGGGATGATTTTCGCTTCAGAAGATAAAGGAACGAAAAGTAATCCTGGTAATAATCCTGGCAATCGTAATGTGAAAGGAAAAGATACTCTTATGGTCAATCTTTCCAAGAACAAAACGACGCCAAGTAATCAGGAATCCTCCAGGTCAAAGGAAGAATACTCTTTTGACAAAAAGATATCCCAGGAATATTTCAGTGTCTGGTGAAAAGTGGCAAACTTCAGATTCCAGAGCCAAAAAGGCCTAATGAGGTGAATCTGACTGACAACCCCAAATATTGTATCTATCATAGATACATTAATCATCCTACCAGTGCTTGCTATGTCTTGAAAAAAAGATCCAAGACCTGATAAATGGTGGCGCTATCGCTTTAACCAATGATGACCATACGGTAACAACCAACATGGTCTCTCTTCAGTTTGGAGATTTTTCTCCACAGCAAGTCCCAGATGGAATTATCCCAATTCCGAAGGCGACGATGAAGATCGTGAATATCCCGCCTGCCAGTGAAGAAAATGCAAGATTGCTGTCGCTCACATTGAAGAATGGTGAAATCATGTGGGTACATCCTGACTTAGTGCCTGAGTTAGAAAGTGAAGATAAAATTTCAAAATCTAAGAAGGATAAGAAAGTCAAAACCTGCAACATGATCTCCCATGTTATTCCAGATCCCGATGACTTGGATCACCTATGGGATGGCCTCCTTTTAGAAGATAGACTGAAAGGATTGAACATCTGTCCTCCAAATCTAGCTCCTCCTACCAAGCTCAAGCTTACTCATCAGCAGTGGCTAGCCATGAATGGTGTTCCTTTATACCGGGCACAACAAGTTTTTGCTGCTTATGAAAAAGCTTCAACAGGGATTTCTCCTCGTATCCCGAACCCTTCTCCTCCCTTAACTACAGAGACGTCTATGCTTCATTCTTCTATAGTTGTAGAGGTTCCTTCTTCCTTCTATGCTCGAACATCTGTCCAAAGTTCACTGCCTATCCACTTGTATAGTCAGCAATCTGTCCTTCTCATGAGGAAGATGGGTTACGACTTTCAAAAGGCAGAAGGTTTGAATTATGATAAAGGAATACGTCTTCCTTTACAAATTCAAAATCAGAATTCCACTGCTGGATTGGGTTCTGAAGTTCCTTGTAACGACACTCACAATAAGAAGGCTAAGGGAAGAAAGACTAAATCCTGTAATATGGTACTCTCTTCTCCTGAGTCTGAAGAAGAAACTTTTGCTGGTACAAGATCTGGAAAATAGTACCATAAAGACTATGAGGGATCCTCTAAAGAAGCAGAAGATGTAGTGGAGACTCTACCAGTCCAACCTTCTCCTGTTCCTGCTAAACCTTCTGTAGTTGAAAAGGGGAAACAGAAGGCAGTACGCTTTGATGTCCCATTGAAGCATGCTTTCAATCAGGGGGTGGTGATGAAGCCTTACAAATTTGACATTCTAGCTCAATTAGCCAATACTCCGGCTAGACTTTCTATATTTGAACTGCTTCGCCTTTCCAGAGAAAGCAGAGAGACTTTGAGCGAGGCTTTACTTCAAGCAGATTCATGCTTGGCACAACTCAAGACTCCTGATAATATACCAGTGTCATGTCCGCAATGCCATAGTGTGATGGAAGCAATTCCCAATCACCTTTACACAAGAGGATATGCTATTGAAACACAATAAGCATCATAGGCCTCTGTGTTACACTGGATATATCGGATCTACTGAAATCGACAGGATTTACATCGATCCTGGGTCTTCAATTAGTATAATTCTTCAGAGTATGCTAAGACCCCTGAGGATTCCTACTAGTGAGTTGACTTACACTAGTACTACGATAGTCGGTTTTAACTCTGGTAAGAGCAAACCACTGGGGAAGATTCGTCTGCAGATCCAGATTGGTGATCTTCGAACTATGGTAACTTTCTATGTTATCAATTCGGACGTATCCTATAATATTTTTCTTGGAAGATCGTGGATTCATGAGCACAATATTGTGCCTTCAACTCTTCACCAATATTTCAAATATGTGGACTCCCAAGGAGTTGTGAAAACTGAGTTTGCTGATATTAATCCATTCAAAGGTGTTGAAGCCTACTTCTCTGATTCAAGGCTTTATAAACAAGAGCATGTGAAAGATATATCAGACATGGCTGAAGATCAATCACCCTCTGAGGATCACTCTATTAATGAAGATCTGCCAGAGGAGCAACCTTTGAAGATCGTAGTCAGGGGACGAATCCAATCCCAACCTGTCAATGATCAACCTTTGATGATCAAGGTTAAAGGAAGAACTCAAACTTCATCTGAGGAATCAATAAATATTTCTGCTAAGAGCCAAGTTCAACCTTTTATGATTAAGGTCAAAGGACGTACTTCTTGCACGAATGATTCAAAACTACCATTGATTGTCAATCTTGGCAAGTCTACGCAGAAGACGAGGTTATCCAGATTGATGTTGGAGATGGAGTTACGTCCAAACCAATATTCATCAGTAAGAATCTTTCTGAAGATGAAAAGGAAGAGCTAATAAAACTTATAAAAGATTATATTGACATCTTTGTATGGAGTTATGAAGATATGCCAGGACTAGATCCTACAGTTGCTACCCATAAACTCAATATTTTGCCTAATGTCAAGCCTGTAAAACAACAGCAACGACGCTTTAGACCAGATATGATGGATGCAATTGAGGCAGAAGTCAAAAAGCTGATTACGTGTGGCTTTGTTCGTGAAGAACAACACCCAGATTGGGTGGCCAATATTGTTCCTGTTATGAAGAAGAACGGAAAAGTCCGAGTTTGTATAGATTATGAGATCTTAATACGGCTTGTCCAAAAGATAAATTTCCACTTCCAATTACTGATATCATGATAGACAATACATGTGGTTTTGAATGCATGTCTTTCATGGACGGATTCTCAGGATACAATCAAATCAAGATGCATCCAGAAGATGAGAAGCACACCGCTTTTCATACACATCTTGGGGTTTACTACTACAGTTATGCCGTTTGATCTTAAAAATGCTGGTGCCACATATCAATGGGCTATGAGCAATATCTTTCAAGAACATCTACGGAAGATAGTTGAATGCTATGTAGATGACATCGCTGTTAAAAGTCGATCAAAGGATGATCACATTCAGGACTTGAGAACAGTATTTGAATTGATGCGTCAGCATCAATTGAAAATGAACCCTACTAAGTCTTTCTTAGGAGGTTTCCAGTGGCAAGTTTCTAGGATTTGTCATTACCTCTCAAGGTATCCATGTTGATCCTGACAAGGTTAAAGCAATTCTTGAAATGCGTCCTCCTCGTAATCTGAAAGAACTCCGTGGCTTTCAGGGCCGTATTGCTTATATCAGAAGATTTATATCTAATCTTTCTGGGAGATGTCAACCTTTCTCCCGTCTATTAAAGAAAGGAGTATCTTTCATCTGGGATGAAGCGTGTCAAAAAGCCTTCAATGATATTAAACAATATCTTACAAACCCACCTGTTCTGGTACCTCCGGTGGTAGGAAGACCATTTTTGCTATATGTTCGAGCTTTAGATCATTCACTTGGTGCTCTTCTGGCACAAGAAAAGTGATATAGGTCATGAACAAGCAATATATTATCTGAGCAGAATAATGGTCGGAGTTGAACACAGATATACTCCTGTAGAAAAGGAATGTCTAGCTTTGGTTTTTGCCATCCAAAAGACAAGACATTATGTCACCGGACAGACTATTCATGTCATCTCCAGAATAAATCCCATTCGGGTATTGATGAGGAAACCGAGCATTCTTAATTCCAGGTTAGCTACCTGGGCAATGTTGCTCACCCCTTATGATATGATTTATGTACCTCAAAAATCAGTGAAGGGCCAAGCGTTAGCTGATTTCTTAGCTGCTCATCCTATACCTGAAACTTCGAAGTTATATGAAGACATTCCAGACAAAGTGGATTGTAATATGACTTTGAAGAATGATATATGGCAATTATATTTTGATGGAGCATCACGAGTAGGACCTAAAGGCAATATTGTCTCTGGGGTAGGAATTGTCTTGGTTTCTCCTGACAAAATGGTCATATACCGTGCCTATTCTCTTAATGAGCCATGCTCTAACAATGTAGCAGAATATAATGCTCTATTGATTGGTCTCCAAGTAGCAAAGCAATTGGATATTGAATTCTTAGAGGCTTATGGAGATTCTCAGTTGATCATTAATCAAGTTAGAGGGACTTACGAAGTCAGAAATCCTGATCTCATCCCCTATCATCAAGTGGTAGTTGAGTTGGTCCTATCATTCAAAGGATTCTTCATTGAATTTGTACCACGTTCTCAAAATGTGGAGGCTGATGCTCTTGCCAGTTTAGCTGCAGACTTGGCTGTCCCAATCAGAAGGCAAAATACAATTACTTTGTTGGACCGAGACTTGTTCTGTGTGAAAAATAATCTACATATTGAACAAAGTTATACTACAGAGTCAAGTTCCCAACAGAAAGATTGGAGAACTCCATTCATTGATTATGCAGTTCATGGAATTTTGCCTGAAGATCCTAAAGAAGCTGCATCAATTAAGAGACGATCATTTCGATTCTATTACGATTCGTCTTTACATATGTTATATCGTCGTTCATATGACGGACTCTTGCTGCGCTGTCTCTCAGAAAGTGAAGCCAAACAAACACTGCGTGAGGCTTATGATGGTGTCTGTGGTGCTCATCAACCGGGTCCAAAGTTGCAAGACCGCATTCGGAGAATGGGATATTATTGGCCTTCTATGATAGCAGATGTTGTAGACTATGCCAGAAGATGTAAAGCATGTCAGATTCATGCTGATTTTATTCATCAACCGTCTGAATTTCTACATCCTATAGCAGCCTCTTGGCCCTTCGAAGCTTGGGGTATGGATGTTATTGGCCCTATTAACCCTTCTTCTATCAAAGGACATCGGTTTATACTAGCTATAACCGATTACTTTTCGAAGTGGGCAGAAGCAGTCCCCCTTGCGGAAGTGAAAATATCTAATGTGATCAGTTTCATCAAGCACCATGTCATTTATCGTTTCGGGATTCCTCGACGGATAATTCATGACAATGGTCCACAATTTGCCAGTCAAGCATTTTATCGATTCTGTGACAAGAATCGAATTCAGAATTTGGCTTCTACGGCTTATAATCCAGCTGCTAATGGTTTAGCTGAAGCTTTCAATAAGACGATCATCAAACTTCTCAAAAAGTTTGTCTCTTCTAATAAACGTGATTGGAATGAGAAACTTGGAGAATGTTTATGGGCTTATCGAACAACAGTCCGGACTCCTACTGGTTTTACACCATTCTCATTAGTTTACGGATGCGAAACTGTTCTCCCATTGGAAATCTAGATCCCTTCTTCTCTACGAATAGCCATTGCTAATGAGCTAACTACAGAGAATAATGATCGCTTACGACTCCAAGAGCTTGAAGGATTGGATGAGAAACGTCTTCAAGCACAACAACACATTGAACTGTACCAAGCCCGCATATCTCGAACTTTTAATCGTAAAGTTAAGAAGAGAGTATTCAAAGTAGGCGAGCTCGTATTAGCTGTTCGGAGACCGATGGTAATGACTCATAAAAGCAAAGAGAAATTCCAAGCAAAATGGGAAGGCCCTTATGTAATTGAGTCCGTATTTTCCAATGGCGCCTATCGGTTGTCGAAACCCAATGGAGATCTACTCATGCTACCGATCGATGGCAAATTTCTTAAAAAATACTATGTATAAAAAGAGAAGACAGAACAAAAATAAAACTTCTTTTATATTTTGTTCAAAATAAAAGACTAAGGACGAGGGCCACTCTCTTCCTTATTGAATACATAGTCGGCCAAGGCATAAAAGGCGTCGTTTCCTGAACACATGAAAAATTTGCAGGCAGCCATCCTTGATGCTTCTTCTTCAGGAGTTTTCCTTGGCTCTACTAAAAAAGTAAGAATGTCTTCGGGCAGCTTGGGCGCAGAAGAACTTCCACCTATTTCGATCGAGTCTGATGAGCCTGATACAGGAGACGTGACAGGGAACGTCTCAATGATACCCTCGACTTTCTGGGGGACTTCATTCTTTCGTTGGGCATTCTCGGAAGACATTTCCAACAGAGGAGGAGAAATAAGAATGAAGGGTTACAAGCAAATCTCACCTATTTATGGAGGATGATTACTAACGACTTTTTCTGAAAAGGCTCGTCCATTCATTGTTTGCAAAAACAAAAGTATGAAACTTTATTGATAGCAAACTTTGTAAAAGATTACAATTTGAATTCTGGGAATGGTACAACTTTAGGAATCCAATCTAGATGACGATTGCTTTATCCCTTGGACGATGTGAACTTTGAAGACGATGCCTCTGAAGTTGAGAACAACTCTGAAATTGAAGGCAGAAAGCCTCGGAAGTCGAAGGCAAAAGCCTCGGAAGAATGCAGCAGCACTTGGGCAAGAACTCCTGAACTCTCTGATTTCTGATCTCTGATCTTTTAACTCTCCCCCTTGAAATGAAGACTTGAAACTCTATTTATAGAGTTCTGGAAATAACTAACTTTCAGTTATTCTGGACTGCGTATGATGATTTGTGCAGCAATTGGTTTGCGCAGCACTGGACTGCGCAGGCAGTTGCTGGATCATGGGTTAACTGTATGGGACACATGGCATCATTTGATTGAAATGTACATGATCGTGCATAGACAGTTGCCACATAATGAGCAATTGATGGCATGAATGCCACATGTACTTTATCAGTTATGTTGGTAGAATGTGCAACCTGAACTGCAGACTTTAGTTTGTGCAGACTCAGACTGCGCAGGAATGGATTGCGCCATCCTGGATTGTGCCATCCTGGATTGCTGCGCTGTCCCGCCCTCGAGCACTGTGCGGCGCAATAAACGAACAGTCTCCTCGTTCTCCGTGCTGTCAGCTGTCAGGAAGATTTGATTTGATTTAGGTAATGATGACTTCTGCCACGTCAGCCTGCGCTGCGCAAACCAATGTACGCAATTTGATTGCTGTGCAATCTGTTGTCTGCGTAACTCATCAAAATGATATATCTGATTCTTTGACTTTGTTGATTGACAACTTGATTTTTTAGGACCTACAAGACCCCCTTCAAAGTTTCGAAAGTTGAATATTTTCAAAGTTTCGAAATACTTTGAATTATAAAATTCAAATCAAGTTGCGCATGATGGTGATCTGTCTGCGCAATCGAAGAACCTCAATTTCAGGCACAATAAGAGGTAGCCGTTTCATAATTCGAAGACTATAAATAGTCTCTTCAAACTTAGAAATACTCTTTACTTGTATTCGTACTTCTAAGAGAGAAATACTTCGAGCTCTTTGTTTTCAGCCTTCTTCTCCGACGACCAATGGCTCCTCGACGCTCCTCCACCACCGCCGACAAGGGCAAGGCCCCGGCCGAGCCATCTGACAGAGTTGCACGACGAGCATCTCGACACGAATGCGTACCCCGCTCTGAGCGGTTGTTCAACCGATCAAAAACCCTTTTTAGGGTGATTCGATTCCTTTGATCTTCGAAACTCATCTCTTTTTAGAGATGAGTTCATATTGCGCCACCCTTTTTAGGGTTTTGGTTGCATCAACTGTCAGTCTTCATTTTTATGAAGGCTGCATTCCTGCGCAATCTGTTGAATTGTGCTGACAGGAAGTCAGCGCAATAGATTGATTTGTGCAGGTAGTCAGCGCAAACTATTGCTTTGCGCATCCTATTATGATGCGCAATCTGATGTTGCGCAAGTCATGTCAGCGCAATCTGAGGATTTTGCGCACTCTAATGTTTTGTGTTAAAATAGAGTCTTTGATTGTACTAATCTTTATCTGTTTTTGATGCAGTTGAGATCAATGAAGATCCAGATTATGAACATTTTGTGGGAACCCTCTCAGAATCTGAATATAAAGAGGATCTGTCTCATGTTCACTATCCTCAGTATGATCTGCTGGCTTCCCGTCACTATACTGATCTCCCAGGATAATGAGACTTTAATGTGTTTGATGAATGGACAGCCCCTAGAGTCAGCGGATGCTGTTATTCATAAGAAACCCTTATTCTGTTCGGTGACGCCTTTGAGAAAGTCTCTCAGCCTAGGCCGAGGATGGAGGAGAGAATAGTTCACCAGGAAAATAGATCATTCTTCATACCAGACATTGCTCGCTGCCTCCCTTTGTCGCGGTATGCTCATGCGAGCTACCCAAGGAAGATGGAGTGGAACATCACTCTTTTTCAGGATGCCCATACAGGGAAAATCTTCGTAAAGAAGGGGCCAAACAAGAAGGATATGTTTTATAGCTCCTCTGATAGATATAGCATCCTGTTGAGAGGCTTGAGACCCGGCTGCATTCCCCAGAGAACTCCTCTATGCTGATGCCTGTCAGGACACCGATATTCGTAAATAATTTGTGAAGGCTGAAGAAAATACCCCGAACAAGACATGAGACTGACTGGATTGGTGAATCCAGATTACAAGCGATGGAACTACATTGCGAATTGGATTCTGACAACATTCCAAGACAGACTCCAACAGATCAATCTGTATCAAGCAGTGCACGCCACTGTATACGATTTGCTCCCAACCACATATGTTTTTAGCCTTGGCTGAGAGGTACAACTATAGGACGGGGACCTTCATGACCCCGGGTGGAGAGATGGGGTTTGCACTCCACGAGATGAAGTATATCTCGTACTTGCCCATGGCAGATGCTCGTATGAGGAGTTTGTACCGACAAATGATGAGCTGGACAAGCTTAGAAAAGAGAATGCAGCAATGGTGTCAGTGTTCGAAGAACTACTGTGCCATTACAAATCTGCTCTCTGTTTTATAAGAGTGCTACCGCCAACACTTGTTACTCTTCGAAGTGGTTACCATATCTGTTTCTCAACTACATAGAAGAGAAGAAGACCAAGGAGAATGATAAATGCTACCCTAACTTCTTCAAACCTTTGAGCAGCAGAGGTCATAAAGCTGATGGAACAGAGTGGTAACTTTGATAAACAAGTGAAAGATGATCATGAGTATCCTCCTTTGAA
Source organism: Iris pallida (assembly GCA_029216955.1). Taxonomy (NCBI): domain Eukaryota; kingdom Viridiplantae; phylum Streptophyta; class Magnoliopsida; order Asparagales; family Iridaceae; genus Iris; species Iris pallida. The sequence continues at coordinate 55,201 of JANAVB010024494.1, forward strand.
GACAGGGGATACTTTGGAGAGTTACTTAAGAATGGGCTATAGACCCATGTCAGAAGAAGCACAACTGGCAGGGTTCTTAACATACTGGCTTCGGAGATTTGTAGTTCCCGGATCCAGCGCTGTGGATCGCTTCCATCGAGGCGTTCTTTTTGCTGCTGTCAAGTTAGTCTTCGGCTATAAGATGGACTTGTTATCAGCAATGACCTGCAAACTAAATGCCAGTCTTCGTTTATACGTCGACTGATGTGAAGGCGAAAGGAGAAAAAGAGTTCCCTCGCTTAGAATGCCATATACATTTTTATTTGGATGGTTGCTTCTCCACATCCAACCTTAATGGACCCCATGGGACCGTTGATGGCAGTTTTCTTCGAAGGTATTCTCATGGAAAATGGAAATACACTTCTTTAAGCGAGTGTAGATATGCCTTGAATCTGAATAGAGGATGGAACTTCTGTTGTGCTCTCTCCCTGCGGGGTACGATCAGATGCCCACAAATATGGTGGATTCGAAGATGCAGCCTCTGACCCGTGCAGCCTTCGAATGGTTGAAAACGATTCGACCATCTCATCTGGTTACCGATTCGAAGAAGAATGCTATTTAGAACCATATCTTCCCAGCCGATTTGCTCGGCAGTTTGGGTATGATCAGTTCCATGTAGGGAATGCAATTACTTGCCTCCAAGGCAAAGGTTATTTGATAGACGGGCCAGAGCTTGGGCTTATTACAATGCCCGTGATACAAAAGCCACCTTCTCAATGCCAGCAAGGAGTACTCCCCAGGGTCCTCGGATGCTCTTCACATATTCAGTGTTTTATACATCCGAATACTTTTGCCAGAATTTTAATCTCGCAGATAGTTTTGCTTCTGCAACAAGATTGAGGAGAGGGAGAATTGCTTCATCGATCCCTGCAAATGATGAGTGCCGAGCCAGCGGATGCACCTCTAGAAACTTCGAGTATGTTCCCTCAAGAGGTAAATGCACCACTGCGTGTTTCTCTGAAAGTGGGTAGATCTCCCGCAAAGAAGAAGAAGAGAGGAGCCTCCTGCTCCAGCAGCAAAAAGAAATTGATCCTAGATCATTCTTCTGAAAAGGTCACTACAAGATCCCAATCTCGGCAATTGGCCGAGACACATCAAGAGACTGCTACTACACCAACTTCTGTGCAAAAAAAGCAGAACCAGTAAATGTAGAAGTCCTGCCAGACCTCTACACAGAAAGAAGAGGGTGGTCACCAGAAGAATTTTAGCAGAATCTTCTTCCAGACAAATCTGACTTCAGTAGATGCTGCAGCAGGAATTATAATGTCATCTCCCACACCTGTTTCTGAATCTGGGAGCAAAACTCTTGAAAAACTGAACAGAGGGAGATCTTGTCCCAAGAACTGAGGTTAAGAGTCTAGGGAGAACATCACAGAGGAAGAACAAAATGTTG
>JANAVB010024495.1:0-43416 GCA_029216955.1 Iris pallida
CATTCATTCTCCACGACAGTATATCGGTGTTCTGGCCCCATCATCATTCGGCTGAGGTAATATATAGCCTGCTCATGGCCTGCATCGTTGTTTTTGCTAGCAGAGCATCGAGGGAATGCTCTATTGCTCGTACATAGAGCAGAAATGGTTTTCCAGCAACCGGGGCCACCAGGACTGGAGGGTTCGACAAGTATTCATTGATGTTGTCGAAGGCACGTTGGCATTCTTCATCCCATACGAATGAGACACCTTTCCTCATGAGGTGGGTGAATGGTTGACATCGCCCGGAGAGGTTAGAAATGAACCTCCTGATGTAAGCTAACCTCCCTTGAAGGCCTCGGAGTTCTCGGAGATTTCTCGGAGGACTCATCTCCATGATTGCCTTCGTCTTCTTAGGGTCTACGTGGATACCCTGGGAGGTGATGATGAAACCCAGGAATTTTCCACTGGATACACCCAAGAAGGATTTGGTAGGATTCATTTTTAAGTTGTGCGCTCGCATGAGTCGAATAACATCCTCAGATCCTGCAGATGGTCTCCCTTATAGCGACTCTTGACGGCGATGTCATCAACATAGCACTCCACGGTCTTGCACAAGTGGTCCCTGAAGATGATACTCATGGCTCTTTGATACGTGGCGCCAGCGTTCTTTAAACCGAAAGGCATGACTGTGTAACAGAACGTGCCTATTGGTGTTTGGAATGATGTATGCTTTTATTCGTTGGGAGACATCTTGATTTGGTTATACCCCGAGAAGCCATCCATGAACGACATACGTTCGAAGCCGCAGGTGTTGTCAATCATGATGTCTGTGATAGGGAGGGGAACTCATCTTTGGGACACGCCTCATTCAGATTGCGGAAGTCGATACAGATTCGAATCTTTCCATTCTTCTTGAGGACCGGTACTATGTTGGCGACCCAGTCCGGATGTTGTTCCTCACGAATGAAGCTGCTGGCTATCAGTTTGTTGACTTCAGCTTCGATCGCATCCATGATGCCTGGGCGGAAGCGTTGTTGCTGTTGTTTGACTGGCTTTGCATCTGGCCGAATGTTGAGCTTGTAAAGAGCAACATCGGGGTTTAGTCCTAGAATGTCTTCATAGCTCCAGGCAACACATCAATATATTCTTTGACAAGTTCCAGTAGTGATTCTCGCTATTCATCAGTCAGATTCTTGCTGATGAAGATGGGTTTTGGGAAGGATTCATCACCGAGCTCAACTTGTACAACATCATCCTCGGTGGGAGGTTTTCTTTGTTCAAACTGCTTCTCCCACTGCGTATCTAGTTGTTATGCCCATGGCTCTAGCTCAAGAAGTTCGGGAATGTCTTCATCTTCTTCGTAGGCATCGGCAAGTGCCATATTGACGGACCAGACTTGCCTGAGCATGTCCCCGATGCTGATATCCGAATCGAAAGTGGGTGATCCGGTTGAGTGTGAGTGCCAGTCGCATTCTTCGTCTGACATAACCTAGCCCACGTCTGGTCTTGTTATAGTAATCTCGTGGTTTCCCAGCTGGGATCGGCGATTGTAAGGGTAACCTCCGCCCAGTGCCGTAGTTCAAGCCTGGTGTAGTTCCCAGGTCATATCCTTGTTTTGCATAAGGTACTTGGATTATGAACTATACAGATAAAGGGGCAATCTCCCGGTGTCGGGTTCGAGCTCGACTTCTTCCATCTTGAAGGGCTGTGGATTATTCTTTCGGCCGAAGATGATTGGATGGTCCCCTTCCTCGATAATACGGTAGGCGTCTTCCACGGGAGTAAGTTGATTTGTGGTGTAAACATTTGTCACCTGTGTGTGTAGTGAGTGCCTATACCGTGTTCCATAGCATACATTGTACAGAGCTTACTAAGCTCGATGTAGTTCAAAGATAACCCTTTATTGATGATAAGGTATCTTTTCTAACGGGATTACATCATCTGCGGATAGAACATCAGTGTGGGCAGCCCATACTTGGCCAATTCTGGTTCTTCTTCGGCCACCCACTGTATAAATGAAGACTGAGAGGATGACTTGGGCAACTTGATCATCAGGGGTTCCGCTGGTGGAGCAGAACGTGGAGTCGTTGGCAAACTAGCGACCCCCAGTTTGGTACTCGATGCTGGGCGGAGAGTGGTTGGCTCGCTAGAAGCCCCAGATTTTGTATCGAGCTGACGATTCTTTTTGGGAAGACGTATCGTCATTGGCTTGTCGGAGGGATTGAGCTTCTCCGTTTGTGGCGGGCCGACTCTAGGCAGTCTGATTGTCAGTGGATCTGTTGTAGGTCTTGGCACTTGGCCGGACCTTGGCAGTCGAATTATCATTTGCCCCTCTTGTGCCGAGAGGCTGATTGCGTCCTTACGCAGAGCGGCCGTAAGGGGTACGGACTTGCCAGGTTTGCGAGCTTGGAGGTGGATCGTCAGAGGTTCTTCTGATCCTGTGGTTGTCTCAGTTCGAGCTTGTACCTCTCCTTCGCCAAGGTGTCTCTTCGATTTCTCGTATAAGCAGGAGTCTGAGTAGTAGGATTCGACCCCTTTAGAGGGATCGATGTCGACAAATTCTGTCCTCACGAAGCCGTGTTTGTCGTCATACTTGAAGCACTGGTACAGCGTGGAAGGCACGATCATGTAATCGTGTATCCAAGGGCGCCCCAGGAGGATATTGTAGGAAGTGTCCGCATCTATGACGTAACAGGTCACTTCTGACTGAAGATCGCCAATTTGGCACTTCAAGCAAATCTTCCCAATCGGGTAGCTCCTGCCCGAATTGAAACTGTTGATGGCGGTGCTTGTTGGCGTCAGGCGATACATAGGAATGCGGAGATGATGTAACAGACCCTTCGGGATGATGCTTATGGAAGAACCAGGATCAATGTGCATCCGATCCACCTTTACGTCACCGATGTATCCAGTGTAGTATAACGGACGATCATGCAGGTTGATTTTGATGAGCATATCCTATGGAGTGAAGACAATGTTGGGCATCGCTCCTGTGCAAGCGCTGTCTTGGAGATTTGCAGGCGGGCTCTCTCCCGTGAGGTTGGCCTGGGCTAGATATGCGTCGGCATTCTGGAGTGCCTCACTCAAAGCCACGCGAACATCCTTGGAGAGTCTCAGAAGCTCATATAATGACAATTTGGCTGGTGTGTTGGCCAATTGTGCCAGGATGTCAAAGTTGTAGGGCCTTTCCAGCCTATGAGATGCCTCTTTTCGGAGGGATTTATCAAAGCAGGTCTCCTTCGGCCTAGGCTTGTCGGTCGTCGGAGGTTGAGAAGGTCCCGAAGGCGTCAGCAGTAGCCGGCTGATGTTCTTCAGTCGAGTTATCTGGGGTAGGCTGGGATTGAGCACCAGACCGAGTGACGACAGCTGCAGCTTCCTCGACATCTACCAAAATTGTGCGACAGGATCTGACTTTTCTATTCTTTTTCTTGCCAATGGAGGGTGGTGTGGACTGAGTTACTTCAGATACCAAGTCTGGATGGACCCACATGACCTCCCCTCGTGATGTGGTGAGGGGCACTAGACCAGCAGTCTGATCTCAAGGAGGTGAAAGATTAGCAATCTCCATTGTCGCCCGAGGGATGGGTATCACGCCGTCTTGAGCCTCTGTTGGAGGGAAGCTGCCGAATTGTACTGACACCATATTGGCTGCCACGGTCACCTCTTCGAAATCAATGGCCAGACCGTTCGAATCGATGAGATGTTGGATGTATCGCTTTAGTTGGTAGCAGTCGTGTGTAGCATGGTGGACGTAGCGATGGTAATGGCAGCACTTCGGGCTCTCCATTTCTGCCGACCGAGGTTTCCGTCTTGGTGGAGGGAGCTGAATTCTATCTCCTTGTATGAGCATGTCCAAGATGGGCTTGACATGACCGTCTTCAAAGGAGTAGGTCATTTGCGGTAATTGCTTGTCTGCCGGTTTTGACTCAGGCTTCTGGGCTGTATCGGCCACCATAGCCTGCTTGCCCTTGTTGTCCCGATTGTTGGAGGCGTTACCACCATTGTTGTTGGTATTAGGGCGCTTGCCCTTGTCCTCCTCCTCCGAGATGTACAATCCCAATTGGCGATCCTTCTTTAACCTATCCTCGGCGCTAGTGGCACTGATGATAAACGTCTTCCAGTCCTTAAATTGACTTTCGCCTATCCAGAGGCTGATTGTTGGGAGTAGTCTCTTTTGGCAAATTTCAATTAAGGAGGAATCCGGATTACCGGACGGCAACTTCATTGCGGTTTGGCGAAACTGCTCAATACAGTTCCTTGTCAGCTCCTTCTCCCCTTGAACGACGTCCATGAGGGTGGACATTGTGACGTCCTGTCCTACTTCGTAGAATCTCTCCAAGAACATGCGCTTGAAGATGGCGAAGGAGTGGATGCAGTTGTCTGGCAGGTTACGGTACCAGTCAAAGGCGACCCCTTCCAATGCCCCAATGAATAATCGTGTAAGGATGGCATCGTCATGGGGCAGATGGTCGGTGGTGACCTCGAAGTAAGTGATGTACCGGCTTGCGAAGCTCTTCCCATCATACGGATTGATGTGGAATGGTTTATACTTTGGTGGGAAGGGAACATCTCTCCACGCAGCGGGATACGGTGTCGTATCCTGAGGTCTTGGCAGTTTTCTTGGGCATGGAACATGGCCCGGAGCTCCTGGACCTCTCTTCTTGCCTCCCTGGCCTCGTCTGCAGCGGTAGGAGCCGTCATTTCAGGAGGATTATTGCCCAGGTTTGGTGCCACTGAGTTCGAGTCCGCATTGACCGCGGGACCCAAATTTGTTTGGCTAAGCGTCCCTCCTTGCAGAGTAGGGAGAGCTGCTTTGATCTTATCCACCGATTTGACCAAAGTGTGCAGTATGGCCTCCAGAGTGTCGATGCGTTGGCGATCACTGGGACCATCTTGTTCATCATTTGTCATGAATCTCGTCCTCACATGAGTAGAAGTGGAAGGGACGGTGGATGACGTGCCCTCCGAATCATACCCCTGTACCAAGAAGTCATCGGAGTATGTAGGAATATTCTTCTCTGGTTCGGACTCAGAAGGAATAGTACCCCCAGCTTCAGAGTTTGCTTCATCTTGAGAGTCGTGGACGTCCTCGGGGACGTCGGCACCTGCTGTATCTGATGGGAGAGTTGTTTCCCCGGGCTCGTCTCCTTGGAACATCGGATTGTCGTGGATGTTCGGAGGAGTGCTACCCCCAGTTCTAGCGACCTCCAGTAATGCGGATGATGAATCTCCCATTGTAGCAGATTTTGTCTTTGAACGGGTTCCTTGGAAAACTCCGGTGGTGGACGACCGCTTAGACGACAGTTTCTTAGTCACAGTGGTTGAAATCTTCGGGCTGGAAACGTTTATCTTCTTCCCTCTCCCATCGGCGGGGATTTTCTGAGTAGAGTTGCAAGAGACGACGGGAGGCGCCTCATCCTCTGAGCTCGGCTGTTGTAATCTTTTGAAGACGGACTGCCGGTCTTCTCGTACCGTCGCGTTGTTGCAATAGCAGTTGACAATGACTTGGGTGCAGTAATGTCCGTAGGAGGACTCCTTGCACACCGAGGCCTCTTCTCTTTCCTTGCGTTTGTGGAAGATAAACCTCACGCAAGTCAGACGGATCTGAAACGACCATGTTCGCTCCCTGGGTTTTGGGAGACTTTTGGGAACCACTCTGTCCGTTTGCCGTCGGGGGCTGGACTCGAGTGATTCTGTAAAACTTCCCATCAGAGGTCCGCATAACAGTATGTGGAGCGCTCGGATGGTCAGAGGTCGGAACAGCGGACTGAGCTCGCCAAGCTCGCGCTGCCCTAGACTTCTTCAATCTAGTGCGTGAGGGCACATAGTAGGAAGAGTCTAAGTGGTGTTGCAGAGAGGCAGACATATTTTCTCGGGAGCATGAGAGATCATGACCATAGGAGAGACGATCGAAGACTGAGCCGCGTGGAGCAAACAGCATGCGGTTGGAATCAACAGTCTTCATGCGACTGGCAATCGTAGCCGCATGGGCTTTCTTCATGCGGCTGGAAGTCTCGATCGCATAAGTATTCTTCATGCGGCTGGAAATCTTGGCCGTATGGGTATTCTGCATCTGGCTGGCAGTTTCGGCCGTATGAACATCGTGCATGCGGCTGGCAAGCTTGGCCGCATGAATGTTCGGCTTCTTCCTGGAGCATATAGAATCACTCTTTGCCCCTGCAAGTCCAGCATCGTAGTGCTTTCCTCTGCCGGACTTGGGGACAGCAGAGTCCTCTATGGCTTGAAGTGGGGCTGCATGAGAGTTGCCTTCGCCGTCTTGGGCTGCAGAGAGTACTCCGTCCAGAGCATGGGGAGGAGCAAATAATTTTGGCCTCCACTCCCTGCGAGCCTTCTTTGTGCGGGTTCGCTTCTGGACCGGGCTAGCGCTCCCGTCGGAGAGTATTTCTTCAAACGCCTGTTGGTCGAAGCGGACGACCATCTTCTGTTGTGTGGAGCCAAGTTTGGCTGCATCCGATTGCGTCACCAACTTCTCAGCCGTGGAGAAGTTTGTCCCCAGTAGAGTCGCCATCGTGTTTGCCATTAATTATAAAAGAACAGAACAATTATATCGAAGGACTGGACTTTTACTTCATAATATAAACTCGCTCGTACAAAGAAAGCCTAGGGACGAAAACCTAGGTACAGCAATCAAAGTACAATTGTTTAGTTTTTTTCTGGGGGGGTGACGGTAGAGGCTCGGGAAAGCGACGGCAGCTCTGCCTTACTCCTTGGACGATCGGATGTAGTCTTGGCTCTGGTGAAGAAATGCTCTTGGACGTTTGGGGAGACTCCTCTGCGCCTTCGGTTGCTGGATCTCTGGATGTCTCTGTAGTGCTCTCCCCTTTTTTTCGCTCTCTCTCTGCTCTTCTTTTTTTTCTCTGCTATTTTTTTAATAAAAGAATGTCCTCTTTCGTAAGGGAATGCCACCTTGCTATTTATAGGAGTGGGGTCATCATTAGGGTTTGCAAATGATTGCCTCCTTCAGAAGTCGGCGGTTAAGGATCACTTAATCTGGGCCATTCATTTTGAATATAATAAATTTGAGAAATTAATGTGATTGTATCAAACTCTGTGGGCAATAAATGTTGATTGCCATGAATATTCGTGATTTGTGATAGCCTGCCACGTGTCCAATTTGCTTGATTTGATTTGATCTGGACCATTATGACGATCGCAACAAATCTGATTTTGTTAGGATTTGTTAGCACCCATAATTCCAGGGAAGATAAGACTGCCACGTGTCTCAATTGCAGCAAAGAGTGCCACGTGTCTCAACTGGACCGTCCTGGTCGAGCCGCATATGGGGGGTCCTCTCAGCCGCATGAAATATGCAGCCGCATGAGGATGGGCAGCCGCATGAGGATGGGCAAGCCACACGTGGATGGGCAGCCGCATGGGAATGGGCAGCCGCATGGGGATAGGCAGCCGCATACAGAGGGGCAGCCGCATGGGGATAGGCAGTCGCATGCAGATGGGCAGCCGCATGGGGATAGGCAGCCGCATACAGAAGGACAGCCGTATGGGGATAGTCAGCCGCATGCAGATGGGCAGCCGCATGGAGTGGCTTCGGGGCTTGGTGGATTTTGCCAGCTGTAAGGAGATTTTCTCCTCTTTCCTAGGATCATCCTATCATGTCAGAGTCATTATTACGTCCCTATGTCAGAGCTGTCATGGCTGTTATTTGTCAGAGCCGCAGTCAGGGCATTAAGTGCAGCCGAATGTAGAGAAGAACTGTTGAAGGCCACGTGGCTTCTTTCTGAGCCGCATGGATCCTTGAGCCGCATGGACTCCTGAGCCGCATGGACTTCTAAGCCGCATGGGAATCCTGAGCCGCATGGGGATCCTTTTGTCGAAGCCGCATAGACCTTTCTTTATTCTTTTCCATGCTTCTACAAATCATAGTTTTTATCCTGTTGTGGGACTTGAGATGTGTCACGACCCGCACCCACTGTTAGGGTACGAGAACGTAACGACGCCCAGCCTACGCCGCAGTGTCGGCGGTAGAACGCTGTCCTAGGTCACAACATCTAACATATAGAGCTAAGCAATTTATACTCCCCGAATGGGGGTGACATAGCAGATACAAACTCAATCACATCTAAGGTAGAGTATGATAAAGATAGATAAAACATAAAATCCAAAAGAGATACAGAAGATAAAAGTCTAAGTGTCTAAGATACATAAACCCAGAAATACATCTCAAATCTCCAAACTCAGATTCAATAATCCACAAAGTAAATACAACTCCAGACAAAATGAAATAACTACCTAACCAAACCCTACTGTGTCTCCTCTAGGCTAGCAGGCTGTCACGCCCCGATTCCGTAGAATCGATAGTCGTCCCCCGGGCGTGATGCCGTACGAGCCTAACTTACGCTCGCACAAGGCACAGTCATAAGGTTATCCGAAATACTACAACAAGAGAATGCGCAGAGTAAATTGAACACACATTATAGAGAAGGAAACATAAGCTTTATTGATAATGAACATCATTTTACAGACTCGATACAAAGGCGCCGCACGGGCTTTTGTTACAAACTGACTCCATTACAAAATGAACGTCGACGAGATAGCCATTCCATACGTTTCATCCCTTGATTACAACCAGCATTACAAAACCACCTGGGATGACGGGGAGCCGCTCCATCTGTCTTCTTGGCCTTCGACAGCAGGGTCTTCAAAAGTTTGATCCAAGCTTCGATGCACGGACGAAGCTTCAAAACACACGAGTGTTGCCTACCTTCACGTAGCACGCTCCTCCCGATCTATCGCACCTGTAGAGAGAGCGAGGATCAGTACAATCAACATGTACTGGCGAGTGGCTAATTAATTTCCAGGCTCTTATTTGGTTCAAGAATTTAGATAAAATCATACAACTTGCTTTTAGTGGTCTTTCTAGCAATCCTAGATATTTTCATAAGAAGCATTCAGTTACATCAAGATTTCCTCCGGCAGAGCGCACCGTGCGACCTAAAAAAACTTACCATCACTTTCCTTGTTAGTTGATAACATTTTATGTCAAGTGTTTGATATGGAGGTCACTGGCATTAACTAGCCATCTTGGACATAGCCTGGCAATACGGGACCCTTGCAACGCAAGTAGCGAGCCCCGATGCAAGTCCCCGTCTTAACCGATTGCCTATTACCCAGCTCGGCTATAACCTGTTTCTTCCTAGACCGAGTCAGTCCCGTGGCCCCGGGTTGCCGCTCGAAGAAACCATCGCCCTTGTCGACAAGTTGTCCATGACCATGATAGGTTAACATGGTGTATTAAAGATACCGTTGGGGCTTGTTATGTAATCAATTCATTTACTTGTTCGTTTGCAGGCCTAAAATAATTCTATCTCTTTTCAACACAACACATTCTTTTTCACTTCTAACATACAGGACTTGTATTCTGTAAGCAATTCATTCAATTTTAGTAATATTACCCGAGTTCTCATTTGAAATAGAGGGTCGAGACGAAGGGGGTCAGCCACTCACCTTGAGTTTTTGCTTGAGGCGAGGGACTTGTTGGCTGCGCTAGACGTCGCCTACGCGATCACCTGAAATCGCACAAGCAACCGATTAGAACACTGTATTATGCAAGAGTTCGATAGGAAATGCGAGCTCGAAATGTAAACCATGAAAACCATCGAAAACATTCACGAAAACGCATTCGAAAAACCAAAGCCAAAACCAACGCAAGCGGCGTGAAAAGCAGAGCAACGGGAGGTCTCTCCCGACTCAGCCGCAGAGTCAATCCTCGAGGCGCTACCCGCTGAATGTGGGACTTGGTTTCGAAGAAGCCATTCCATAACGTGGAATGGATCTTAATTCAACCGTTCCCGTTCGATAGATTCGATCGATCCCGACCTATCGGTCCCGACCGAGTCGATAGCGACAGTGTTCCTTCTTCTCGCGCACCCCGTGGACGGACAACGGGGCACGATGTAGGGACGGGGCACTACACCATAACCAACTAAAAATAAGTTTCGTCCTCGAAACTTAAGAACATAACCTACCTCTATGAAATAATGAAGGAAACTTTTCTTTCATCTCTGACTCGAGTTCCCATGTCGACTCTTCCGCTGCATGGTTCCTCCAGAGTACTCGAACAAGAGGGATCACTCGACTTCGCAGAAGCTTATCCTTGCGTTCTAAGATTTGAACTGGTTCTTCAATGTAGGATAAGTCAGACTTTAGCTCCAGCTGGCCAAAATCTACCACGTGGCTAGGGTCGTGCACGTACTTCCGCAGCTGGGAGACGTGGAAGACATTGTGTACACCTTCAAGCGCCGGCGGTAGGGCAATTCTATAGGCTACTGGGGCGACCCGCTCGAGTACTTCGAACGGCCCAACGAATCTCGGACTCAGCTTCCCCTTCGCGCCGAACCGAGTAACTCCTCGCATAGGCGACACCTTCAGGAACACATGATCGCCCACCTGGAACTCAAGCGGTCTTCGATGGATATCGGCGTAGCTCTTTTGCCGACTCTGTGCAATCTTCAGTCTTTCCCGAATGAGCTTGACCTTCTCCACAGTCTGTTCCACCAGCTCCGGGCCGAGTATCTGCCGTTCCCCGACTTCATCCCAGCAAATGGGCGATCTGCACTTCCGGCCGTACAAAGCTTCATACGGCGCCATTTGGAGGCTGGACTGATAGCTATTATTGTATGCAAATTCTGTCAACGGTAGGTGGACGTCCCGGCTTGATTTGAAGTCAATTGCACAGAGCCGTAGCATGTCTTCGAGAATCTGATTAACGCACTCTGTTTGGCCGTCGGTCTGAGGATGGTAAGCTGAGCTGAATTGCAACTTGGTACCCAGCGCCGACTGAAGGCTACTCCAGAATCGCGACATGAACCGTGAATCCAGATCAGAGACGATGGATACAGGAACTCCGTACAGCCGTACTATCTCGTCAAGATAAATCTGTGCCAGGCGATCAACGCTCCAAGTAACTTTGATGGCAATGAAGTACGCTGACTTGGTAGTCGATCGACGATGACCCAGATAGCGTCGCTCCCCCGTGGTGTCTTCGGCAGGCCAACAAAAGTCCATCGTGACATGATACTATTTCCACTCTGGAATGGCAAGGTTCTGCATCTCCCCGCCCGGTCGTTGATGCTCAGCTTTCACCTGCTGACAGGCCATGCATTGCGACACGAAGAGCGCCACATCTCTCTTCATCCCGTGCCACCAGAAGGTCGTGCGGAGGTCCTTATACATCTTGGTACTGCCTGGATGCAATGTATATTTCGTATAATGGGCCTCCGACATTATCTCCTTTCGTAGTTCTGAATCATCCGGAACACATAGTCGGCCATTCATTCTCAGCACGCCGGTCTTGTCTTCCGCAAAGTCGGTCGCACTACCTGTTGAAATTCGCTCGCGCATTTTCTTCAGGTACGGATCATCCTTCTGAGCGGTCTTGATCTTTTCCAGCAGACTCGGCTCTAACTGCAGCTGCGCCAACCGTATATCCCTGAATCGAACCCGAGATCGATGCCCATTTCTTCTAAATCTTGTAATAGTCTGCGGTTGATGGATAGCGAGGCAAGATATTTTCGACTCAGAGCGTCCGCCACCACATTTCCCTTGCCCGGAGTGTAGTCGATCGTCAAGTCATAGTCTTTGATCAGTTCGAGCCAGCGCCGCTGTCGCAAGTTCAACTCCTTCTGAGTGAAGAGATACTTGAGGCTCTTGTGGTCGGTATATATCGCGCACCCCACCATATAGATAGTGACGCCACAATTTCAACGCGAACACAATCGCTGCTAACTCCAAGTCGTGCGTAGGATAGTTCTTCTCGTGCGGCTTTAACTGTCTGGAGGCGAAGGATATCACCTTGTTTCGCTGCATGAGCACACATCCCAAGCCCTGGCCTGAAGCATCGCTGAATATCTGAAAACCCTCTGGCCCATCCGGAAGTGCGAGTATAGGTGCCGAAATTAGTCGCTGTTTTAGCTCCTGGAATGAAGCTTCACAGTCATCCGACCACTCATACACGACTCCCTTCTGAGTGAGGCGAGTCAGTGGCGATGCAATCTTCGCGAAGTCTTTCACGAAGCGTCGATAGTATCCCGCCAAACCAAGAAAGCTTCGAATCTCACTAGCAGACGCAGGCCGCTTCCAATCAGCAACAGCTTCCACTTTCTTCGGGTCGACTGCAATGCCTTCGGACGAAATGATGTGACCAAGAAAGGATACGCTGCTTAGCCAAAATTACTCTGCTTCGCATACAACTCATGTTCTCGAAGTGTCTGGAGCACGGCCCGTAGATGTTCTGCATGCTGCGCCCTGTCTTTCGAGTAGACGAGAATATCATCAATAAAGACTACCACAAATTTATCAAGGAAGGGTCGAAATACCCGATTCATCAGATCCATAAAGGCGGCAGGGGCGTTCGTCAGGCCGAATGGCATCACCAGGAACTCGTAGTGGCCGTAACGGGTGCGAAAGGCTGACTTTTGCACGTCGTCTGACTTGATCTTGAGTTGATGATAGCCCGAGCGGAGATCAATCTTCGAAAATACCGAGGCCCTTGCAGTTGATCGAATAGGTCGTCTATGCGGGGCAATGGGTACTTGTTCCGGATGGTGGCCTTATTCAGCTCTCGGTAATCGACGCACAGACGCATAGACCCATCCTTCTTCTTCACGAACAATACGGGCGCTCCCCACGGTGAAACACTAGGCCGAATAAACCCTTTATCGAGTAACTCTTGTAGCTGGACCTTGAGTTCCTTCAGTTCAGCAGGAGCCATTCTGTACGGGGCCTTAGAAATCGGTCGAGTATCGGGAAATGTATCGATGCTGAACTCGATCTCTCGGTCGGGGGGCATGCCGGGTAGCTCGTCCGGAAACACATCGGGGAATTCTGCCACAACGTCGGTCTGACCTACGTTTGCACCATCCTGTCGCATGTCTCGGACGGACGCCAAGTAGCCTTCGCACCCAGAATGCAGCATCCTCCGAGCAGAGATTGCCGAGATCAACATGCAGGTCGACGACGCCTCACCACACGAAAAGCAGAATTCAGGCACTCCTGGTATGCGAAAGTGACCGTCTTCCTGGCACAGTCTATGGTTGCGTTGCACGGCCCGAGCCAATCCATTCCCAGAATGATATCGAAGTCATTCATGTCTAGGACCATCACGTCCAGACCGATCTTTTGACCGCCGATACAGATAATCCCGTCGGTGCAGGCTGAATTAGTGAGTATAGGTGTGCCCGAAGGTGTGCTCACGCTAAGGTCGAGGTCTAATGATACTAACGGAAATTTGTGCTCGGCGACAAAGTCCGCCGCTATAAAACTATGCGAAGCACCTGAATCAAATAGTACGCGAGCAGGCACATTATTAAAACTAAGTATACCTGTCACGACCGTGTCTGATGCCAGCGCTTCATCTCGAGTCATGGCGTAGACGCGGCCCTGGGCATTGGGGCGACGGTCTTGGCCATTTTGCGGTACAGGTTGCTGGGCTCGAGGCGCTGGAACTTGATTCCCTGGGCGGTGTTGCTGAGGCGCCGCTGGACGGTGCTGTTGGGCGCCGTTGGGTTCGGCCTTCTGGTTGGACACTCAGCACGTGTGGCCCCTCTTGCCACAGTGCCAACATCCACCCTCTGGTACCTGGCAATCGTCGATCGTGTGACCGATATTGTGACATCGGTTGCAGTAAGGCTTTGGGTTATGCCCTCGATATCCGCTTTGGTGCCTATTGTTCGGACGCTTGGTCACGTTGTTCCCTCCTGCGTGGCTAGGGCATTTGTGATTGTAGGTATGCACAGCGCCGGCAGCACCTGGAGGATATTGGCCTTCAAGGCGGAGGGCGTGGTTGAGAGACTCCCCCATCGTTTTGTATTGCGGGACGGACACGTGGGCGAAATAGATGGCCGTAGGCCCACTTCGAACCGTCGAGCACGACTCGCCATGGAAGGCAGGTACTGTCCAGCAAACTTGGCTAACTTGTTGAACTCTGCTGCATACTGCCGCACCGTCATATTCCCTTGCCTTAGCTGCATGAATTCATTTTCCTTCTCTTGTCGAACGGCTTCGGGGAGGTACTCGATCTCGAACGCCTCGCGGAAGGTGGCCCAAGAAATTGCTGCTGTCTCGTCGTCGCGTCTGATCGCTCGCTTTTGCACGGCCCACCAGTCGTGCGCGTTCGACCGGAGTAGAAGTTGAGCGCATGCGACTTTCTTGGACTCTTCGACGTCTAGCAGCTCGAACTTGTCTTCCAGTTCCTCTAACCAGTCGATCGCCAAGGAGGGATCTTCCGTGCCGTAGAAGGAAGTACGGCAACTTTTTGTGAATTTCGACACGTCGAAGTTAGAACTTCTCGGTGTTGCATATGTAGGCTCGGGTGCCTCCGGATCGACATCACTTTGTCTGGCCGCAGGCTCGGTCACGGCAGGAGTTGTCGTAGAGTTGTTGTTGTTGGCCACCACCGTCTGTACTATCTGCTGAAGAGTATCAAGCTGCTTCTGCTGCAACTTGAATTGTGCATCGAATCGGGCCTCGAACTGGGTCTGGCGTGCCTCTACCTCCCGTCGATGTCCTCTCCCGTCGATGTTGCTCATTCAGGCGTTGATTCTCCTGAGCTTGTTGTTGTTGCGCTTCCAGCATGCGCAACATCCGTTCCATGGCATTGTTAGAGGGTCCGGGCCTCGAGCTACTCGAGCCGCTCGAAGCACTTTCTTCGTTCAACGCCACGTTCACCGCCGCACCTTCTGGGATTTTGAAGGTAAAAAAATATATTAGTCACAAAACTTATTACAGACTCCCTCGTATGGAACGACATATCTCATCGACACGAGACCAACGATTTGAGACTGAAAACTCGACACTAGAGGCCAAGGACGTAAAGCCGTGCTCTGATACCATTATGTCACGCCCCGATTCCGTAGAATCGATAGTCGTCCCCCGGGCGTGATGCCGTGCGAGCCTAACTTGCGCTCGCACAAGGCATAGTCATAAGGTTATCCGAAACACAACAACAAGAGAATGCGCAGAGTAAATTGAACACACATTATAGAGAAGGAAACATAAGCTTTATTGATAATGAACATCATTTTACAGACTCGATACAAAGGCGCCGCGGGCTTTTGTTACAAACTGACTCCATTACAAAATGAACGTCGACGAGATAGCCATTCCATACGTTTCATCCCTTGATTACAACCAGCATTACAAAACCACCTGGGATGACGGGGAGCCGCTCCATCTGTCTTCTTGGCCTTCGACAGCAGGGTCTTCAAAAGTTTGATCCAAGCTTCGATGACACGAAGCTTCAAAACACACGAGCGTTGCCTACCTTCACGTAGCACGCTCCTCCCGATCTATCGCACCTGTAGAGAGAGCGAGGATCAGTACAATCAACATGTACTGGCGAGTGGCTAATTAATTTCCAGGCTCTCATTTGGTTCAAGAATTTAGATAAAATCATACAACTTGCTTTTAGTGGTCTTTCTAGCAATCCTAGATATTTTATAAGAAGCATTCAGTTACATCAAGATTTCCTCCGGCAGAGCGCACCGTGCGACATAAAAACTTACCATCACTTTCCTTGTTAGTTGATAACATTTTATGTCAAGTGTTTGATATGGAGGTCACTGGCATTAACTAGCCATCTTGGACATAGCCTGGCAATACGGGACCCTTGCAACGCAAGTAGCGAGCCCCGATGCAAGTCCCCGTCTTACCGATTGCCTATTACCCAGCTCGGCTATAACCTGTTTCTTCCTAGGCCGAGTCGGTCCCGTGGCCCCGGGTTGCCGCTCGAAGAAACCATCGCCCTTGTCGACAAGTTGTCCATGACCATGATAGGTTAACATGGTGTATTAAAGATACCGTTGGGGCTTGTTATGTAATCAATCATTTACTTGTTCGTTTTGCAGGCCTAAAATAATTCTATCTCTTTTCAACACAACACATTCTTTTTCACTTCTAACATACAGGACTTGTATTCTGTAAGCAATTCATTCAATTTTAGTAACATTACCCGAGTTCTCATTTGAAATAGAGGGTCGAGACGAAGGGGGTCAGCCACTCACCTTGAGTTTTTGCTTGAGGCGAGGGACTTGTTGGCTGCGCTAGACGTCGCCTACGCGATCACCTGAAATCGCACAAGCAACCGATTAGAACACTGTATTATGCAAGAGTTCGATAGGAAATGCGAGCTCGAAATGTAAACCATGAAAACCATCGAAAACATTCACGAAAACGCATTCGAAAACCAAAGCCAAAACCAACGCAAGCGGCGTGAAAAGCAGAGCAACGGGAGGTCTCTCCCGACTCAGCCGCAGAGTCAATCCTCGAGGCGCTACCCGCTGAATGTGGGACTTGGTTCCGAAGAAGCCATTCCATAACGTGGAATGGATCTTAATTCAACCGTTCCCGTTCGATCGATTCGATCGATCCCGACCTATCGGTCCCGACCGAGTCGATAGCGACAGTGTTCCTTTCTCGCGCACCCCGTGGACGGACAACGGGGCACGATGTAGGGACGGGGCACTACAACCGGCAACCTCCAAGCTATCTGTAAAATTTATCAACAGGTTCAGTCAGGACTGGAGCGAGTACAGTACATCTCAACAGATCATAGCAGGTTAGAAAACATATAACATGCAGTAAAGTAAGATACTTGTACTGAAGAATGCAGTATGTAAACAGAGAGAGGTAATAGATATCTACTATACATAAAGAGCTAGCATGTGACTAGTGAGTCAGAGTACAATATGGACATGTAAATGGCATAGAAGATTTGATAAGACACTAAGGATGAGTTCTGATAAGAAACTACTGGTGTATTATTCACATGCCCAATTCTACTCCCCGTACCCCAATCATACACAGGATCTATACAGGTTATGTTATTGTACAAGATATCACATGGGGGCCCATATAGGGTGCACGTGATAGTATACATGGGGCTCCGTGAACCTGAGAGTACAAAGTTCACCGGAGTGCACATGTAAATGAAAGCACAGGAGTACATGATGTAAGTAAAACGCACAAGCATAATGTACCCGATGCTTCCGAGGGGGATAACATCGCATGTAGAGATCCATATAGTACCAATCCGTGTGACCAACGTGACAGTACAAGTAAAGTAATCTACTGCAGGTAATAATCTAAGCAAGATATGAAATGATCAGAGAATGTACTCGCCTCGATAACCTGAACAGCTGATAAGTATAGGAGGTCCCACTGAAGCCACAGAGTCCTATTTAAAGCAACACAGGTTACAAGGTGTTCAAGTTAAAATAAATGAATCCCTACAGGCAATCTATATTATTCTAGGTTCTTCTAAGTCAAATTAACTCTAGGTCAACTCCGGTCAATAATTTAGTCAAACTAGGTCAAGCGTTGACTTATTGACTTTGGGTCAACTGGTCAACTCTGGTCAAACTGGGTCAATTCTAGTCTAATATAAAGTGTACTTCGTTATTTGTACGTCGAAACTTACGACACGCAAATTGGATAAGAAGATTATCGGTAAGGTTGATAATCTTATTATAGTGATCCACGTGTCCAACTTGTCAATTTCAGCGATGTGAGATCACTGGAATTTACTGATCTCAGTTTCGTTGTACTAATCCCGAAATACGAACATTATATGAATTAATTATTAACTAATTATAAAAAGGTTAAACTCAGAGAAATTATCAACAAACATTGTCGGACGATGAAATGAACATCGACAACGTGTCCAGAATGGTCAAATTAGCTAGGATAGCCTACCCAACGGTCCAATTTGGACACAAGGGCAAAAGGTAATTTCGGGTCAAAACAGTGTCCGTGTCGGAGCCGTTTTGCACCAAAAAATGTGCAAGAAAATAAGTCTAAAATATAACAAATTATATGTCCACGAGACCAGAATGACGATACGAACCCAACGGTATCTCTAGAATTGGATTTCGTTGACCCGATCTCAATTTGGCCCATTGACCAGAACTTGGAATTCCGGTTTGCACGGAAATGCGTGCCGGAGCCAAAGTTCTCAAAACTCAGCAAACTACCTGTCAACGAGTCCAGAAGATGATACGAACTCAACGATATCTCCAGAATTGGATTCCGATGAGCCGATCTCAAATGACCCGTTGACCCGGATATTGGTATCCGACTTGCACCGAAATGCGTGCCGGACCCAATGTCCACCAAAACCTAGCAAATTATATGTCACGAGTCGAATGACGATACGAGCTCATCGGTAATCCGGAATTGGATTTCGATGAGCCGGCGTCAAAAGTCCCGTTGATCCAGAATGGGACCCACTTTGCACCGAAAAACGTGCCAGGGCCCACGTTCTCCAAATCTACAAATTTTATATGAAAATATGCCAGAACGACGCCACAAGTCTACTAGTAGTGTCAGAAATGAAATCTGGAGTCCCGTGTTCAAAATAGAATTTTACAAGTTGGAAATTACGAATTCGGATGACCAACTTTGGCGTCGAATTCAACCAATCAAACAAGCTCACAATGAAACGAAACTGGAGGGGTAGTAAGAGGGTTATACCAGCTTCGCACCGAAACTGGTAGCACACCAAACGGAGCTGCGGGGAGGAGATACAAGCTGACGAAGTTGGCCCGCGAACTGTCCAAATTTAATACAATTTAAACGGTCAACTTGGTGGCCGGTTTTCATGTATCAACGATAAAATTAACGGACGAAAATTGACATGAGCGAAGGTGGATATACCGAGATGTGACGAAGCAAGCAATCGCTGATCCAACGGTCGGATCTCCGGGAAAACGCGCGCGAAGTCGCTGCGACGGAGCGCCAAAATGAACTCGATCCCGCGTGTGTCACGACGGGACGTCGTTCAAACGCACGAATCGCCTCGAGGCGGTCCCGGAGGACGGTGGCCATCAGGGGAGGACTCGCCGGAGTGGGGCGCACCCACGGCGAGCCACGACAGCCCACGCGGCGGCGCGGCGGCGCACGACGGCGGCCCGCGCCGCGCGTGTGCGGCCTACAATGGTGCAGCGCTGCTGCTGTTGTTGCGCTCTCCGACGGTGGCTGGTCCGGCCAGGCAGTGCGGCCAGGGGGCAGGCGGCGGAGCTGGCTGATGATGAGGGTGAAGGAGGGGTCGTCAAGCTAGGGTGGCGCGGCCCACGGCAGCCATGGTCGATGGTGGTGGCGGTCGGTTGTTCATGGAGGGAAGGATGGTGGTGATGGGTGCTCGGCATGGAGGAGGGAGGTGTAGGCCGAGGGCGGTGGAGCTGGCCAGGGGTGGTCGGAACTCCGACCATGGCCAGGGAGGAGAGAAGGAGGCCATGGTGGTGGTGATTGTTATGGTGGTGGAGAAGACCATGGTGTGGATGGAGGGATAGATGGATGGTGTTGAGGAGGAGAGAAGGAGGAGATCACTGTGGAGGAGGTGGGCTGTTGTGGGGGAGGCCGACGGCCAGGGGGTGGCCGGAGGTCGGGCCAGGTCGGGCATGGTATGTGGTGTGCGTTGGTGTGGAGTTGTGAGTTGTAGTAAAAATTAGAATAGAGTGGGAGAGAGAGAAAGGGATGAATAATTAATGAAATGAGAGGGAGAGAGAGAAAGTTGCTCTCCACATAAAATTTAGGGCCGGCTCTTGCTGTGAGGGGATTGGGAAAAATTCATGGGGAATTAATGGTGAGGATTGGTTTGGGGAAACAATGGCTAGGATTAAATAGGGAAAAGTTGGTCATCCCAATGGATTTTAATTCAATAGAAATTCTTATTAAATATAGAAAAAATAGGTAGAAGGGTACTCGATATTTTTGGGCAATAAAATATGAGGGTGTCAAGATGGAGAATAACATGGAGCTGGACTGGACTCGGTAGAGCCGGAATGGGTGAAAATCGGACATCGAGCAATAAATGAATTAAAAATAGGCATTGATGATCATGAGCAAATAAGTAGCACAAGGGGATTCCAATAAATGGAACACAAGTGTCGGACGGATAGTAGGCTCAAGGTGGGCCATGTCCATAGTTGGGGCTGACAGGTTTTGGTCGACAGGGGACCCACAAATCAAGTTGGAAAATGAATGTGACGCCGTGGAGTGAAATAAAATCGGGTCACATGTCGGAAAAGTTGTGCGAATCAAATGGAGCACAAAATGACGTGTCTGAGTGGGACACGAAGGTCATGGGTGATGAGCGTCTCGAGTAGATCATCAATGAGGAGTTGGTTTCAAGAAACTGACTGGTCTTGCGCTCCCAATTTAAAAGTCATGGTAACGCGCTGAAAATGATCAAGGAAAAGAGTGGGAAAATAAATAACAATCAAATGGTCTAAATTGACCCGAAGTTCAGCGAAGCAGAAAGAGCACAAGGGAACAAGTTTTGGTGGGACACCATATACCGTCATGAAGGTAATCGTGTCCACTCCAAAACTCGTGAAGAAGATTTCCAGAGTTGAACATCCCTGATACTCCAAATATCAATGGCACGGGAAAGTACACTTTGGAAAAATAACAGAATAAATTATTTATTGAAATTAAAAATCAATCAGAAAATAAATAAAAATAAAAATTAACCCCAAATTCAGGGTGCTCACAAGATGAGATCTTTGTAACTCATTTATGGAAACCCTCGAGATTTTATTCACGTCTTTCAGTATAAAAAAATGACTTTCGTCTCACTCTTACATCCCACTTTTTGTATTTTTGATACTTACATTTTACTTTTCGATACTGAAAACATTTTGTTTCAATCTATAAACACAAAAAATTAGATGTAAGTACAAATTCTTCAAAATTAAAAAATACATGGGTATGTACGAGCCCGCGACCATAGAATAATTGAAATATAACCACTTGATAACACTAAACAATACTCCACAGAAGAAGGGGTTCCATCCCAGCCGATATGTTCTCTTTCAGCAAATGGACCTCACAAATCGCCTCAGGAATTATGGGATGGAGAAATTTAGACAATAGCTAACCTGTAAAAGAATAAATTGCTTATGTCTTATTATGGTTACTGAGCTAATACTTCGTCAATGTCAAGGAGTTAGTTTGATCGATCGTATATTGTACTCCAAAAGCTCTCTCAATATCAATGAATGAGTTAAACCACCCTATATAATTGCAGGTTGCTTAGTTTTAGGATCTAAGTATAATATTAAAAATTTCTATTTAGGTTTTCATATTGTCCAAAATATGATTTTGATCTCGTCCTAACGGTTGACTTCACTGACCGTCCAAAATGGAGATCTAAATACAAATTTGAATATTATACGAGTACCCTAAAATTAGACAAAAATATGTGAAGGTTGTATGATTTGGGTTATTTAGTTTTGCATAATGGAAGTTGTACAACTTGGGTTATTTAGTTTTGTCATGATCATTCGAAAATAAAATTTGAGACATTGTTGTTTGCTTCTATCCAGATCTCAATAATTATACAACTCATGGCGCCGAAAATTTCGATGAGAACAACTTCATTGACATCGTATATAGAAAGATGTTTATCGTCTCGGTCGCATTATTGAATACTTACAACTCAAGACTGGTGGGTTGTGTGACAACTGAGATCATGAAAGAAGCATACAACAGTATCACTATCATTCTCGATTGATCATGAAAAAACTAAATAACTCATGTCACACAACTCTCACCATCCAAAACTGAATTACCCAGATATCCCGCACAACTCTCACATATTTTCGTTAGTATTAAGGTCTCGTATAATATTCAAAATTTGTGTTTATGTATCAACTTTTGACAATCAGACTAAGTCAACCATTAGGAAGAGACCCAAACCCTATCCAGGATAATATAATATGAAGACGTACCAAACTCAAGAGGCTCTTATGGTTACCGATGAGAAGTATAAGACTCTGGCTAGGTGGCGGAAGATCAGTGGATCGAGCCCAGGGGACGTACTATTTCTTCTATTTATTTGGTAGGAGTTGGAGGACAGTGCGTGCAACAAGCATGCAATGCAGCGGGCACAATGTCCTGTGTGTATCGTCGTTCATCAAAAAAAAACCTAAACTTAAATTTTTAATATTACACGAGATCCTAGAACTAACCCTATAATCGCTGATAAACTTCCACCATTTAATTACAGTAAGCTCAAAAAAAAAAAGGACGGGGAAATAAGTACTTGGCACCTACGTAAAGGCTTCTCGCTTACCAAGACGTCCTGGCAAGCTTTTGTTATTGACTTGACTTACTAAGAAGACAATGTAGATCTTGGGCTAGACTACTTGGACTTGTATTTATTTCACTGGCCAGTGAGGTTGAAGCCTGGAAAGATGTCGTACGGTTTCACCAAGGAAGACATGTTAGTCTTTCTTCAATTTTCTCGCTTTTAATATTTGCAACAAAAAATAAAATATAAATTATTACCAGCCTCCGGGGAAGTCGCACACGTAGCACTGCCCTAAGAGTTGATTCGTATCTTTGTGCAGACTTGTTCCGAATGCTCCTAGTGGTGAAACCTCCGCTCTACCGGAATCTCCTCATCGCACACACTTGGAAAGAGTGACCCGAACTTTGCTTTTGTCTAGAACAAATAACCAGAAGAGTAGAAATTGTTGTTGGAGGTTAGAAAAGAAAAAAGTATCTTTAGTAGAGAATATTTACTAAAGCCAAAAGTGCCTTTTCCAAGAGGAATGGAGTAGTTTATATAGTGATAAAGTAACCCAAAGATAGCCTATGGCAGCGAACATAACTGGATCTAAGTAATTCTCCAACGGTAGTGTCACGACCCGCACCCACTGTGAGGGTACGAGAGCGTAACAACGTCCAGCCTACGCCGCAGTGTCGGCGGTGTAGAACGCTGTTCTAGGTCATGAACTATAACTAACATAATATGAATGCTCTCCATAAGGAGGCCAACACAGAGGTACAACTCAATCACAATCTAGAGATAGAATATGGCACGATAAAATAGATAAGAGAATCCTCAACCGAGGTACAACAGAAATGAAATACAAGTCTCAACATCTCTACAATATACAAACTCTGAATCAAGAACAACAACTAAACATAAAAGTAAAACAGTCTAAACTATCTATACTAAGCAAGGTATCATCCTCAGCAGCTGCCTGAACCTCTCCTGGGGTCCAGGTCACGAGTGTCAACTAGGCAAACTCCAAGTAAGGGTACAGGGTGTCTCATCATCCTCTGTAAAATTTTCAATAGGTCCAGTCAGGACGGGAGCGAGCACAAAATATCTCACGCAGTTCATATCATGTTAGAAAATATAAAGCATGCAATAGAGTAAGGTACATGAAACGCTGAAAGTAAGAAGTATATGAAAAACAGTAGAGATTTGATAACAGGAAATATCTAAATATGATAAATAAGAACTGTAAGCCTACTGTGATTTAGAGTACAATATGGTTATGTAAACGGTCTAGGAAAATGCAATGGTAACTCCATTGTACGTGGGTGTACAATAGACATATACAATAGTTATACAAGTTGTACAATAGGATTTGATTACATAACCAATTCTACTCCCCCTCCCCAAATCAATACACAAGGATCTACTCCGGTTACGTTATCTTGCACAATAGTGTACAATATTATACAATAGATGTACAATATTATACAATAGATGTACAATGTTATACAATGGATGTACAATGTTATATAATAGATGTACAATATTATACAATAGATGTACAATGTTATACAATAGTTGTACAATGGTCTATCCCTGGGACTCATGTGATACTGAGAGTACAATATGCACAAGGAGTATACAAGGATATGGATATTCAATAAATACAATATGTAAGTGAAACGCACATCACAATATGTATTTAGTGAATACAAGGAGATAACATCTCAGAAGAAGATCCGTATAGTACCAATCCGTGATAATGATCGTGTCAGCATCAAGTACAGTAATCTAGAGCAAGAATAAATCCAGACAAGTATAAAACGGTCAGAGAATGTACTCGCTCGTATCTGAATGTCTGAAGTAAATGTACTGTCCGAGATGAGGTACCTGACTCCTAGTTAGAACAACACAAGTCAAGATGTACACAGGGAATGATAAATATAATCTACAATGCATCTGCATGCTGTCTAGGTCAAACTAGACTAAAGTCAATACTTGGTCAACTCCAGTCAACTAGATAGTCAAACTAGGTCAACTAGGTCAAATCCTAGCCCAACAAGTCTAATAAGTCTCACTTGGCCTAACCAAGCCTAGTCTAGCAATTACACACCAATCACAAGGCTATACAAGCCAAACATAAGCCATCACATTCAATATTATACATAAGAGAAAGGAAGCTAACATGTAAAGCTATGTGTGTGTGTGAACATGGAGGTGTACATGAAAAGAGAATTCAACACTAGGCCCTATATCACATATATGTATTTATAACTATAGAAAAACTCTATTTATCACATTAACACATTTAGCCATGTATAGATATATATATTATATATATATATATATAGAGAGAGAGAGAGAGAGGAGAGAGAGAGAGAGAGAAGAGCATGTGTATGTGTTCATGGGTGTGTGTGTGTGTCATGAAAGTGCACAAGAACATGTGTGTGTTATCATGGAATGTGTGTTAGGCAATGTGTGAGTGAGAGTGTCAATGAGTGAGGGTGTGAGGGTTATATAGTGTAGTGTGCATTGTGATTGAGTGATAGTGAGGCATGACAGTTGTGTAGCAAAGTGTCAATAGGAAGTTAACATTCACATTATGAGTTCTCATGTATCTTTATTTAGTGAAACAAAACTAAATTCCAGTTTTATTCCTAACAAGGCTACATATATTATATTTATTGTTACATTACATTCATGCTTGCATTCATTCATCATTCATTATTCTCTTGCACCACTATATGTACCATACATTACATACTATGGAACCTATATTTATTACAAGCCATACTTATACATGCTTACATTAGATAGGATACTTACATCTCATACATCATTTATTTAAACATTACTCATGCTTGCATTCTCTATTTAATTACATAATGTATATACATTAACATGGGTTAAAATCAAATAGAACATTATATTACACACAAGGGTGCACAAAATGCATATGCCGAATAGTAACTCCTACTAATAATCAATACTGTACCATCTCAGCATGAATTAAAATATAGGATTAAAGTATGTTATAGATCTATGTGTTAGCTTTCCGAAACTTCAAACGGATCGCGTTTTCGTTTCCGGAAACTCCCGGAATCGCAAAAACACCGAGAACGCGTTTGTCTTTCGTACAGCTGACACTCAAATAATTCTCCAGAAAGTTACAGAAAGAATTAGGCCTATTAATACATGTTTTTCGAAAGCTAACTTCAATACGCTTCTTTTAAAAAAATGGGAGATTAAACCGAGCTTTGAGCTAGAAGTTATGATATTTCTAAGTTAGGGCTGAAATTAAAAACGTGGATAAAAATCATGACGGATTTGGGTAGTTTGAGAGAAAAGAACACGAGTATATAACATAATATATCAAGAACTCACTCTCTACACTAATATATATATATGAGACACTATAGAACACATCTCCAATACAAAAATATGAGATTAAACATGTAATAATTCATTCATACATAACAACAACACATAGTGTGTCCAAATTTGGGATTTTCCCACATGGACACAACCACAACACAAAGGACACTCCTATGACGTCCAAATAGACACGAAATGGATACAAATGGAGATACAACCATGGGAGTCATTCCTATGGGTTCAAAATAGACCTATATGCATGAGGAAATGAAAAGGAGAAGGGATTTATACCTCCCGGTAGATCGAATCGAAGAAGAAAAGCTTCCCGGAGCGACACCGACACGTAGAGATTCCAAAAGGACACGAACGAGCTCCGAATCCTCCAAAACTTGGGTAGCTTTCTCCTTGGCTAGAATGGAGAAGGAAAGAAGAAGATTTGGTGGCAAAATGGAAGGATTTGGTAGAGAAATTGCTAGGGATTGCTCTCTAGAAATTTGGGGAAGAACAAGAGAGAGAGTGATGAGAATAATGAAATGAACTTGAACCTATCCTCTCCCAAAGTGGCTGGCCATATGGGGCTATTTGTCCTATTATGGTAAGGTCCAAAATGTCCCACTAACCTATTCTATGAGTATTAGGAAAGGGCTAATTGGTTGGGGCTAAATTAGTCATTCTAAAGTCTCTAATCACACTAACCTTATCCATAATAATTAGTCTAACCTCTAACTAAAATATTTCTATCATGTGGACTAAATTTAATATCATGTGGGCCATGCCTAACTAGTGTGTGGGTCCACTAAAGTCAACATACCCCCGGGTCCCCGTTTCAAGTCGGATTGAGCTGAAATTCGAACCGACTCAAATAACCCCAAAAACAATATCATAAATAATAAAATAATAAAATAAATTTCAAAAATATTTTAAAAATACAAAATGATAAAAATATCCCTGTTCCTGAAAACTGGGGGTGACAAATTCCTCAAAATTAAAACCAAACAATAGTAAAATGTCAATATCACAAGCCATAATTTTAAATAGTTTAAAAATGATTAAAAATCACCAAAAATCATAATATGAAATAATTATCAATAAATAATAATTATAATTACAAAATTTTAAAATTACCCTTATTTGGAAAACTGGGTGTTACAGGTAGGGAGAATAGGAACCGATCAAATAAAGGGGACTTGGTTTTTTGTGAGTTGTCTTTAGACCAATTATACAACAATCCCCCCCCCCCCCAAAAAAAAAATAATCAAGTTCCGAAAACATAAAGATGACAAGGAATAAGAATAGATAGATGATTTCTAGACAAATATATACTATGCATAGATGAGATGGAATACATCATTGAATTTCACTTAGTGACTATTGTCTTTGTCTGAAGAAATGCTTGATGGACTATGCCTTGAATCAGACTTCTTGAACCAGATTCAGAAAATAGCACACATAGTACGCTAGAGGTTCTTGGGTCTATCAGGTGGCACTTTGATTGGCCATGCACACTATTCTATATTCATGAGAGTTGTCTAGGATCACCCTGTCCTATAGTCGCAGCCTTCACGGCCTCTCATATATGTAAATCCTCAAGGATTGGTGATATGAATCAACCTGCATATCATACTTGGACTTATTAAGAGTTTAAACTCACTCTAACTATATCACACTGGAACACTCTCACCATAGGGATGGGGTATTCATGTACAAACTCTTGGGCATTTATTTTAGAGAATTTAATCTCAGGGTCAGTTTTCATAATAGTCACCTAGTCCAGCTTGTTCCTACCCAATGAACCGACTTCTTAGGATCTCCAGTCAGACTCGGTTGGGTTGCCACTGCTGGTGACTAAATTATGGGCTTAACCCCACCCCCTCGATGATTCTAGGATCAATATCCTAGACAGACCCTTCGTCAAGTGGTCTGCAAGGTTCTTTTCTGGCTTTATATAGTCAAGAACCACATATTTTTCTAGTAGGCTCTTTATCGATTTGAAGCGCAGCTACAGGTGCCTGTTTATCTTAGCATTCACATAATCATGATTTAGTAGTTCAATAACAGATTCGTTATCACAATTGATAGAAATTACAGGAACCGGAATATGAAAAATAGGTATATGCATAATCAGATTTATAAGCCATTCAGCTTCTGTACAAGTAGTGTTCAGAGCTATCATTTCAGAGTCCATTGTACTCCTAGCTATGATAGTTTGTTTACATGAACTCCATGAGATTGCAGCTCCTCCTAGAGTAAAGACATATCCAGTAGTGAATTTCATATCATGTGAATCAGTTATCCAGTTTGCATCTGAATAACCTTCTATGATATCGGGGTGTCTAGTATAATAAGTTTACAATCTAGAGTACCTCTAAGATATCTAAATACCCTATCCAATGCAGTCCAATGTGACTGGTTTGGGTTACTGGTATACCTACTAAGTTGTCCAATAGCAAATGCAATATCGGGTTGGTCCTATTTGTTATGTACATAAGGAACCCTATCATCTGTGAATATCTATATTATTCTATAGGTGATCCTTCATTCTTCTTGAGACCAACATTACTGTCATAAGGAGTGAGGGTAGGTTTTTTGTCAAAATATTCAAACTTTCTTAGTATTTTCTCAATTGAATGTGCTAAGGATAGAGTGTAGCCCTCCTTGCATTTGGACATTTGTATTCCTAGGATCAAGTTGGCTTCGCCTAGGTCTTTCATATCAAACTGGTTAGATAAATAATTTTTAGTGTTATTTATCAGTTCGAGTGAAGATCCTAGACTAAGGATATCATCAACATACAAACCTAAGATGACACAACTTCTATTTGTATTTTTAGAATACAAACAATTGTCATATTCACTTGGTACGAAACGAAATTCTAAAATGACTTTGTCAATTTTGTTATGCCATTGCTTGGGAGCTTGTTTTAGGCCATAAAGAGATTTTACTAATCTACAGACTTTCTTTTCTTGACCATTAGTAATAAAACCTTCAAGTTGCTCCATATATATTTCTTCTTCCAAATCTCGATTTAGAAATCACTACTAAAATCTGCTTAATTGGCGACGTAAATTTAGCGATGTTACCAAAACATTGCTAAATTGTGGACATTAGCGACATATAAATGAAACGTCGGAAACCGTCGCTACTAGCGACGCAAATAGCGACGTGACAACGACGTATATTAGTTACGTGAGCTAGTCGTCGTGAAACGTCGCTACAACGTCGCTAATTGCGACTGATTTAGCGACGTTAATAATAACATCGCTAAATTCTAACTAAATTAAAATTTGCCCCCGATTCATTTCCTCCTATCCATTTTACTCTCTCACTCTCTTCCTCCGGCGCTCTCGCTCTCACTCTCTCGGCGCACTCGCCCACTCTCTCCGGCGACTTCACACTCTCCGACGACTCTCCTGGTACGCGACTCCCTTTCTCTTCTCTCTATTTGTTGTTGGTGGTTGGAGGGGTACTGGTGGCTCGGGGGGAGGGGCAGGGGGGCGCGGGTGGTTGGGGGTGAGGAATGGTTGGGGGGTGGCTGGGGAGGGGGGCAGGGGGGTGAAGGCGGGGGGTGAGGAGGGGGGCTGGAGGAAGGGGAGGGTTAGGGTTCGGGTTAGGGGAGAGGGACGGGGGGGGGGGGGTGGGGGGAGTGAGGGCGGCTTAGGGGTGAGGGCGGGGGGGGGGGGGGCTTGGAAGGGAAGGCGGGGGATGGTGGGGGAGGGGTTGGGGATAGGGTTCGGGTTAGGGTTAGGGTGGTGTAGGGGTTGGGGAGGCTGGGGAGGGAAGGGGGGCTGGGGGGGGGGGTTAGGGATAGGGTTCGGGTTAGGTTAGGGGTGGTGTAGGGGGGGGAAGGGGGGAGGGGTGCGAGAGGGCTAGGTCAGGGGCACCGATAGTGCCAAAAAATCTGATAATTTAGTAATAGTTATTTGTTTTCCGACACCGAAAAATGTGATACCTGATTCCAAACCACGTACCGATAGTGCGATATTTGTAACACGTAGTTTTGTTGATTGGTTAATTTGTAACACGATAGTGCCTATATTTGTAACACATACCGATAGTGCCGATATTTGTAACACGTAGTTTCCTTGATCCCGATACTCATAGGAATGGTCCCGAGTCATGGCCGTAGTATGTAGTATATTCGTTTTAGTTTGTAGTATATTCGTTTTAGTTTTGAAGTTTATTCATTTTAGTATGTAGTATGTAGTAGGAATGGTCCCGACTCATAGGAATGGTCCCGAGTCACGGCCGTAGTATGTAGTAGTAGTAGTATATTCGTTTTAGTTTTGAAGTTTATTCATATTTGCAGATATCTAGAAATGGCTATATCCATGTATCTGCTAGACCGTTCATGGATGTACACACCGCATTCGAGATGACAGGTGCGGTGTACGAGATGAATACATCGTCGGAGTAGAATAATTCCTCCAATTCGTGAAGGTTTCCTCAATCCATGGACGGCATGGACATTAAGTGCCCATATGCAAAAATGTCAAAACATGATGTTTCAACCAGAATTGGATGTGACGTATCACTTATACACAAAGGGTTTCCTTCCGAATTACTACCAATGGACCGCACAAGGAGAGCTTGTACCTTTAGCATCCCAAGCGGAGCCTTATGTGGGCCTTATATGAATGTCCACAACCGAACTGGTGTCGACAACGAGTACGTAAACATGGTCTTCGATACTGCGGGGCCTAGTTTCGATCCATACAATCGTGACGCAGCTGAGGAGGCACCAAATGTCGATGCCGCGAAGTTCATGGAGTTGCTGGAGAATGCAAGGACTCCTTTATACCCTGGCTGTGAGGACCATTCACTGTTAGAGGTGATCACTCGGCTCTTGAGCATAAAGTCTGACTTTAATATGTCGCAAGAATGCTACAATAGAGTGCTCGAGTTGATTACCGATATCTTGCCGGAGGGTGCCAAGTTACGGAAAGACTTCTACCGCTCTAAGAGGATGGTGAGATCCCTCTGGATGTGATACGACAAGATCGATTGCTGTCAGAATGGATGCATGCTTTACTACAAAGATCACAAGGATGCAGAAGTGTACGGATTCTGTGGTGCTGATCGCTACAAGCCAACTGCTGCAGGCAAGTCTAGAAGACCGACTGCTTCAATGAACTACTTGTCGTTGACGCCGCGGTTGCAGAGATTGTACATGATGAAAGAGACTGCCGAAAATATGAGTTGGCACAAGCGATAACAGACGAAGGAGTGTTGGATCACCCATCTGATGGAGAAGCGTGGAAGCACTTCGATCGAGCATATCCTAATTTTTCTTCTGATGTGCGTAATATAAGGTTGGGGCTATGCTCTGATGGTTTCACCCCATTTGGTCTTTCAGGCTCCCAATATTCATGCTGGCCGGTAATCCTCACTCCGTACAACCTACCGCCTTGGATGTACATGAAGACACATTACATGTTTTTAACTATTATCATCCCCGGTCCGAACAACCCGAAGAGGAACATCGACGTGTACTTACAGTCGTTGATAGATGAGCTGAAACTGCTATGGGAAACAGGGGCGTACACGTATGATGCTTCGAAAAAAACAAAATTTTCAGATACGGACAGCACTAATGTGGACAATCAATGACTTTTTGGCTTATGGAATGTTATCTGGATGGAGCACTCATGGTCGACTTTTATGTCCGTATTACATGGACGCACTAAGGCTTTTCGTTGAGACATGGAGGAAAGCCATACTTCTTTGATTGTCACCGGCAGTTCTTGCCGAAAGACCATCCTACCGTAGGAACAGAACTGCATTTCGTGCCGGAGCTATGGAGAAGGGCGATCCACCGCCAGTGTGGTCCGGAGAGGACACATGGGAGCAAGTAAAAGAAATCCCAAGTGCTATTGAAGATCTTACAACGAGCAGCCGTTGCGAGGGATTTGGCGAAGATCATAACTGGACCAAAAGGAGTATATTCTAGGATCTGCC
The DNA here is from genome assembly GCA_029216955.1 of Iris pallida. NCBI lineage: Eukaryota > Viridiplantae > Streptophyta > Magnoliopsida > Asparagales > Iridaceae > Iris > Iris pallida. Next base: position 31,358 of record JANAVB010024495.1, read on the forward strand.
ATATTGGAGCACAAATCTGATTAGACATAACCTTGACGTCATACATATCGAGAAGAACGTGTTTGATAACATAATTAATACTGTAATGGACGTCAAAGGAAAGACAAAAGACAATCAGAAGGCTAGATTGGACTTAGCCGAAATATGCAGACGCCCTACATTGCACATGATAGACAATGGAAAGAGAAAGCTTTTACGGCCTAAGGCAATCTACTCACTGGACAAGGAGGACAAAGTAAGACTTTGTAGATGGATCCAGGACTTAAAATTTCTGGACGGATACGTATCCAATAAGAAGATGTGTCGACATAAAAGAGTGTAAACTGACTGAAATAAAGAGCCATGATTGCCACGTATTCATGGAGAGGTTAATTCCTGTTGCATTTGAGAATTATTACCGCCGGTAGTCTGGGATCCATTAACAGAGCTTAGCATATCTTCAGAGATCTTTGTTCTTGCAAGTTGCTCGTCGATCGTTTAGAAAAGCAAGAGAAGGACATTGTGGTAACACTTTGCAAACTTGAGAGATTTTTTCCTCCTACATTTCGACTCAATGGTGCATTGCCAATTCATCTTATCCATGAGGCTGCTCTTGTTGCTGGACCTATCGGTTATCGTTGGATGTACCCGTTCGAGCGACAGTTGAACCACCTCAAGAGGAAGGTGAAAAATAAGTCACGGGTGGAGGGTTCTATTTGAAGCATATGTCTTGAGGAGATTTCAAACTTTTGTTCCATATATTTTAGCCTCATATTGCTACAAACAGAACAAGGGCTCCCAGAAATGATGACGGCTATGAAGTTGGTATTGAGGCAAAGCTGAAAGTATTTACTGCCTACGAAAAACCATCTAGTAAAATGAAAAAAAGATATCTAAATGACGACGAGGTTAGCGCTGCAATGTTATATGTATTGCTCAACTGCGACAAGGAAGAAGTGGACAAGCTAGAGGGGTAAGTAAAATTAATTCGTGTGCTTCGTTGCTTCTGAATATAACTAATATACCTATGCTTCGTTGCTTTTCAGCATGTTTAAGGATGAGGTAATCCAACAATCCGTACACAACCGAGGAGGAAGTAGAACACAAATGAGACTTCATTTTCCTTTTTGGTTGAGAGCATATGTACGGACGTAGTACAATGTTTTTCTGTACATTTATACTTGCACATAATAATTAAGTTAGCATCGTTTATATGGTATTTAGGTTGATCGTCCGGAGGCAATCCTTGAGAATGAGTATATTAAAACTCTAGCCAAGGGGCCAATTTATCAAGTGAAGACCTGGCCAAGTTACTGCGTAAATGGTTTCAGGTTCAAGTCAACAAATGTTCGAATAAGAGACGACTTCTTGGATTTGGATTCTACGAAAAATAGTTGTTTGTGCATAAAATCTTCAAACTACAAAGACGTCGACCCAGGCAATGACTTCTTTGGCGTCTTACGGGAGATTGTGGAACTGACATACAATTATGCTATAGAACCTTGTAAGATCGTCTTGTTCAGATGTGACTGGTTCGATCCAATCCAGGGTCGAGGTTGGAGAGTTGACAAACATGGTCTTGTTGACATAAATTATCGCCGTGATATCAGCTTATGAGCCGTTTGTTCTAGAAAGCCAGGCTCAGCTAGTTTACTTTACCAGCTATCCAAAACGAGGAGCCGGGAGATCAGATTGGTAGCAGTCTGTAAGACTAAAGCTCGAAATACCTTCGATGTCGACGAGATAGCTTATCAGGAAGACAAACTACCTCTTATTACAAATATTGTCGATGTGGACTCAAGAAGTTCCTCATGACATGTTTCATCAATTGGAAGAGATAGAAGTATCAGAAGAGGAAGAGGAATTGATAGAAGTGAAGAGGAAGAGGAATCGAACAAGATGAATTTTCAGAAGATGATTGAATATGTTTAATTTTCAGATGTAGTATGGTTTACTTTTTTTTTTCAGATAGTATGGTTTACTTTTGTTTTAGCGACGTTAATAAGCGACGTTTTCAGATGTAGTATGGTTTACTTTTTTTTTTTCAGATATAGTATGGTTTACTTAGCGACATTCTCTGGCTGTAGTATGGTATACTTTTGTTTTTTAAGATGTAGTATGGTATACTTCTGTATTTTTTCAGATATGGCTCGATGTGGATCATTTGGTTCGGTGCTGGTGGGAGTCGACGACCCCGACAGTCTCCATCTACCACTCCTACCGACTCCTCATCCCCCACACTCCAGTATACACTAGCGGTCTAGTCGCAGTGTCTCCATACCCGGCTCTAGCAGTTCGAAGCTAGGGCCTTCTTCTTGCAGCCAGTACCGTCGAGTATTCCAGAGGTCGACCCCACTATTGAGGAGCAGGCCGAGGCCGAGGCCTACGTCGAGGTCGAGGGCGATGGCGAGGCCACGCCGAGGGCGAGGGCGAGGCCGAGGGGCAGGCTGCGGGCAGGGCAGGGGTAGGGGTATAGTGCAGCTCCCATTTGAGACAGATCCTCGTATCGCCCGGAGGGATCTGAGGTTGAGATTTGGGCCTGTACTCGGACCAGGCGGTAAATGAAATTATTGCATTTATTAGTTTAAATTTATTATAAACTTGTTTAATAAATTTTTTTCTATTTTACAGGTATCATCCTCCTCCGTACACCGGTCGCTGGGTACATTCCTGCGACAGAACTACGACGGGCCCTGGATCAACTGGAGGGATGTCCCGGCCGACAGGAAGGCCTTCTGGTTTGAGAACTTTTGGTATGTAAAAGTTTATTTCCTTTTAACATTTAGTATGTTATGTTATAACTTATGTACTTCTATGATTTTTTCAGCGGACTTACTTCTTTCCTCCCCATGCCGTTGCTGTCGAGGCTATATTTTCCAGCATCGCCAGCAAGCTCATAGGGACGCGATCCTCGACCAAAAGGATCGCGACCGCCGGGGAGAGCCTATTCAGGATTGGATCTCTGCCGTCGACTGGGCGGTAATGAAGAGGAGATTCGAGGAGGAAGCCTACAAGGAGAAGTCGCGAAGTCTAAAAGAGCGCGACAGGCGGGGTCACAGTGGTGTGGTGGATCACGGTCCATCATGGATTTCTTCACCATATGGTACGTATCTGCCGTATACCCATAATTAATACTTTATAGTAATATATTTCTTTCAACTTAACGACAAAATATAATAATTTCGTAACAGGTTGAATCGGGAGAGGACCCGAATATGGTGACCTTGTTCCTCGCCACGCACACGAAGGGGAGCGGTTCGTAGACGACAAGGCCCGGGACACCTACGTAAGTTTTACTTGATAGTTCATTAATATTAATTTTTAGTTACGTAGCAAATTATATAGATGTTATTTCTAGGCCGAGTTTTACTTAATGCTAGTGCATTAGTATTAATTTTTAGCGACCACGTGAGAATTCATATAGATGTTATTTCTAGGCCGAGTTTTTGAGGCTTAGGGAGGCCGGGCCGACACGGTCAGAGGGAGCTGGTGCTAGCACTTCCAGCAGTCTCGGCCGTCGTAGCTCAGTCGATGACGAGCTGTGGATGAGGGCCGTTGGTGGCATGCATAGGGGTACGTACTATGGTCGGGCTCCTATGGTGCCTTATTGCATCACAGGCCTCTGCGACCGCCACTAGTGTCCGGCCCCATAGACTGAGGAGTCGCTCGCCACCACAGAGTGTCGATGCGCATATCGCAACTCTGTGACGAGATGCAGAGGATGGGGGCACCGCATATAGATGATTCTGCGCTCATCTCACGCTTTGAGAGGCTGGAGGAGACTCGAGAGCGTACAACAGATGCCCACTACGCAGGAGGCTACGCAGCGGTTGGTCGAGCAGATACAGCATTTCCAGGAGATGGCTACGGAGCGACCGTCTGCTGGTACGCTGGGAGCATCGTCTATATCTAGCGGTGCACGGGAGGACGTGCTCGTCCACCTGTTGTCATCGGGGAGTATCAGACGATCCTGACGTTGCGACGACAGTCATCTGGTGGCGCTCCTCCTCCAGCACCGGGTCCAGCTCCAGCTCCAGGCGATCAGTAGTTTTTTTTGCATTTTTAGACTGTACTATATTTTGACTTTGTATGTATTTGGGGATATTCAGTTTTTTCGTTGAGGATATTGAGTTTGTACGTATTTGCGGATATTGATTTGTTTGTTCAGGATATTATATATTGACATTGTTCATTGCGGATAGTATTTTTTTATATTTTTTGTTATTCTGGAATGTATTGTGCGTGCCGGTGTTGAGTGTTCCACCGAGGGGGTCGCGAACCCAGGGATTGGTTCTGTATTTTGTATTTGTATTTTGTATTCTGTATTTTGGCTCAGGCTCAGCTCCATTTGCATGCTGGAACCTTTTTTTATATTTTTTTACTTAGCGACGTTTTTAGCGACGTTCATATTCGTGCTAAATTTTAGCGACGTTAATAAATGTCGCTAAAAGCGTCGCTAAATGCTGACGTGGCAACACGTGGCACCAAATCTGATGTCAGCTCGTCGTCGCTAAAACGTCGCAAAAGTGTCGCTAAACGGCGACCACACGATAACGTCGCCTTATACGTCGCTAATTAGCGTCAACAAACAAACGTCGCAAATAACGTCGCTAGCGACGTTAATAACGTCGCCCTAGCGACGTTTTGCGACATTTTCTCGTTTAGCGACATTTTTTTTCGTCGTTTCCAAAACGTCGCCCAAAACGTCGCTAAATTCATTTAGCGACGTTTTACCGAGTTTAGCGATTTTGGAACGTCGCTAATATGACAAATTTTTGTAGTGAATACTGTATTTAATCCATTTGATGGATTAGCATATCATGAATGGAAGCTAGGCTAGAAGGGTTCTAATAGAGGTGATTCTAGCTATAGGAGAATAGGTATCAAAATAATCTAATCTTTTTTTGGGTAAAATCTTTTGTTACTAATCTAGCCTTGTATTTCTCTATGGTACCATCGGCTCTAAGTTTCTTTTGAATATCCACTTGCAACCTATTGGTTTACTGCCTAAAGGTAGGTCTGCTAAAAACCAAGTGCTATTCTCCATAATAGAGTTGTACTCATTTTTGATGGCTTCTTTCCAGAAAGGAGCATCAGAGAAGATATTACTTCTTCATAAGTTGAGGGATCACCCTCTATCAAATAAGAAGAAATATCCCCTAAATTTCTTTCAATCCTGCCACTTTTACTTCTTCTAGGTTCCATATCTTGTTCATCTTGTGAACTTGATGGATGAAAATGAGAACTAGTAGTAGGGGTAAGAGAAGAGCTAGTGGGAGTGGAAGAAATTATATTCTTAAATGAAAATATATTCTCAAAGTAAACTGCATCTCTAGCTTCTATAATGGTATTGCTAGAGATTTTATTTACTTCAGAATGAGTTACAAGAAATCTATTGGCATTACTATCTAGGGCATATCCTATGAACACAATATCTACAGTTTTAGGTCCTATCTTCCTCTTTTTGGGTTCAGGAATTCCTACCTTGGCTAGACATTCCCAAACTTTGAGATAATTAATCCTAGGAGTTCGGCCTTTCCAAACCCATATGGTGTTTTATCAGTAGACTTACTAGGTACCCTATTAAGGATATAACAGCTGACAATAAGGCCTCTTCCCACAGATTATCAGGAGCACCTGAGCTGAGAAGCATAGCATTAACCATGTCTAATAGAGTGCGATTCTTTCTTTCAGCAAATCGTTGGACTGTGGTGAATAAGGAACAGTTACCTCATGAATTATTCCATGTTCTTCACAAAATTATTCGTTTCATTTGAGGTATACTCTCCCCCATGATCTGATCTAAGAATCTTAATCTTTTATCTCTGGTTCTCAGCTTAGATTTATATACCTTAAACATGTCTATAACTTCATCTTTGGTTTTAAGAAGATAGGTTTAACAATACTTTGAATGATCATCTATGAAAGTGATAAAGTATTTTCTACCGCCTCGGTCAAAACTCTATTGGAATTACAAACGTCACTATAGATGAGTTCTAGGAGTTCGGAATCCCTATGGACATATTTGAAAGGTAATCTAGTATGTTTGGCTTGAACACAAATCTCACATTTGTGTTTATCATCAATATGAGTCTTAGAAATAAGATCTAAGTTCATCATCCTTTTCAGAGATCTAAATTTACATGACCCAGTCTGCCATGCCAAACATTGGAGGATTCAACATTTGCAAAACAAAAGAAGGATTTGAAATTTTATTCATAGTACTCAAAATAAAAAGTCCATCTTTTATAAATTATTTTCCCAAAAAAATTCATTCTTAGAAAAAACTACTTTATTAGCCTCCATTACAATCTTGTATCCTGAAGCTACAAGCAGAGACCCACTAACTAGATTTTTCTAACTGACGGCACATGAAGCACATCATAGAGGGATAAAAAATTTCCCGATGTCATCTTCAGATCTATTCTTCCTCTTCTACGATCTGTGCCTTTGAGCCATCTCCTAGGGTTACACCTCCTCCACCTGATTTCTGATAGTTTGAAAAATAGGATGATCAAACGAAATGTGAACATTAGCTCCGGAATCCAACACCAATCATCAGAATGGTAAGAAATATTTACTACAGGTTGATAGCTTACAGACCTGAAGGAGCTTGATGACCCATTCAGAATTATGTTAGCCTCTGGCTTGCCTTTCCCCTTGAAAGAGGTCTTGACAGGTTCTTTTTCCTATGGAAGCAGTTGATGGCCATATGATTTGTTTTACCACACACAAAAAAAATCTTCTCTGATCTGAGTCTGACTGAAATTTCTAGGTTTCTGAGATTGCTGGTGATGAGGGTTTTGGTAATGAAGGTTTTTGTGATGTGGTTGAAAACTCTACTTCTTTTTGAAGGAGTTTTTTTGGGTTTGAGATGATGATTAGACTTGAGTTTATCATGACTTTCTACAAGGTTTACCCTAGCTTTGGAATCAGACCTAGCTTTGGATTTTAATCTAAACTTCTTCTGTTCTAAGTCTCTTTAGAACTTGAGCAGGTAAGAGTTTCTTTTAAATAGGTAAGATCTTTGGCAGTGTCAGACCAAGAAGGAGGGAGTTTGTCTATCAAGCATCATATTTTATGCTCAGAGAAGATTGTAACTTTGGCTTAAACATGTCTAAGGTGTTCTTGGAATTCATAAAGTTGGTCATTGATAGGTTTATTATCTACCATGACATATCTGTTGAATGTGGAGTAATTGAATTTTTAATTCTAGCATCATCATAACCATATTCATCTTCCAAAGCATTCTAGAGTTCTTTAGCACTTTTATATTCAAAAAGATGTCATAGAGAGATTCTGACAAAGCGCTTAAGATTCTATGAAAATAATGGTAGTCTATTTCCTTAGAGTCTTAGCATTGGAGGAAGAGGATGACCTGGTTACCCCTATGTCAGACTCAGTATCGTCAGAATCATTTGTGATGGGTGAACCCATCAATTGTAGAAATCAGACCTAAAGTGGTTAGCCAAAATTTTATTTGACTCTGCCACCTTTTGAAGTATGTGCCATTGAACTTTGAAGGTTTGGAACTAAAGGTCTCTTCCTTGACAGTCATGATCTCTAAAGTCTGCAGAAATTTATATTTACTCAATAAAGAAATTTTCTTTAAGTTAAAAATAACAGTTTTAGACGATCTTAGTAATTCACCTTTAAAATTTTAGTTTTCAAGTTTTGATCAAGTTGGGTTAGCTGTAGGGGCCGGATTCCAGCAAGCGGATGTTCACTAGAAACACTTAAGTACCGGTCGCTTAGACGATTAATGCCTTATTGACAGAAGGGCCCTTTCGGTTTGTACCCAAATAAATCTCTACTTTAGAAATTTGAAAATAAAGGAGTAATTTACTATATCAATAAACTGTTTACTTTAAAATATTGAGTAAAGGAAACTAGGATTGACAAAATGTACTAATACAATCTTGTTTTAAGGGAAGTGTCAAATCCTAGAGATGGCCTTGTGAAGCAACACTTGCTTTACGACAAATGAATATCAAGGTTGCTAAGAAGAATTATGATAAGCAAATTATTAAGTATGAATAACAATTGCTAATAAAATTTAATTCTAAACAAATTTTTGATACTATATGCAAATATAGCAAACTTGTAGAAAAGTTGGACAATCTTGGCAAAGTTGTTAACAAATTATAATAGTAAATGTATGTATGTTAACAGTAGCAAGTTATTTGTCTAAAAATATATTGTTAACATAGCAAACTAAAAATATATTGTTAACAACTTGAACAAGAAAGTTGTGAATAAATTTAACAGGCCAAACTTTTGTAAATGCAATTGATAAGAGAATTGTAAAACAAGAATTATTTTTAGACAATAAAAATGTATCAACTCTTAGATTGTTAGTCTTTCTTCAATTTTTTTCACTTTTAATATCTGTAACAAAAAATAAAATTGTAAATGTTAGTGCCGAGGCACAATTTTCGATGGAAAATTCTGAAACTGAAACAATTGTACACACAATGTTTCAAATGCAACACCTTAAAGAAGATGTGCAACAGAGATCCTGGAGGATTCTGAATTACGAGGATCTAAAAAGATTCTACGTAATACACAAAAAATCTAAAGAGACTTTATGCAAGCAACTATCGGCAGTAGAGCTTCTAAAAAGAAGTTAATGTAAAAGGCAACAGCAGCGATGACAGGTGAGAATGAGATGCTGGGGTGAATGAACCACCGTTGCTCAAAGCTTTATTCGCCCCACACGAGCACGAACAGCTTCCAGGAACCAGCAAGTTCACGAAGAACTTCTGGAACGCTCGTAAGTCAATATTTGAGACTTGAATAGGCTTCCTGGACTTAACAGACTCCCTCAACTCTCTTCTTGGTGCATCTTTCAAAGGAGGCCAAGGGGCTCTATTTATAGAGTGGAGTTGAGACTTCACCTCTTCTCCTATCCGATGTGGGACTAAAATACCAATACTCAAAAATAGAGTTTGATATTTTAGATCATCCCACAATCAGCATAGAAGTGTGCCAGTCCACGCCTACCCCCCCGAATACCGTGCATGCACGAGACATCCTGGAGTCCGTGTCCAAGTCCGAGTCCGCACAACAAAAAATAACTTGCATCCTTGTTGGATTTAATCCTGTTTCCTTCTAGGAAAATACTTCCACATGGCACAAACTTGTGCCCCACTACACCTCATGTGTACACCTCAATACAAGCAATGCATTGAATTGAGATACTCACCATTTGGTGTAGCCGATGGGTCTATCTTTTCTAGTCCAAAGGCAAAAACACCAACAATCCCCCACATATCTCAATATATGGGTTGAGCGTTCCCCACAGTGATAGCCCATCATGCATTAGAAGAGATGTCGCTACGACTTGAATCTTCCCGCATAGGTTAAATAACAGCATGATACAAGAATGGACTAAGCCTTGAATTCTGTACCATAACTGCAATTCTTCTTACTCACATAATGACATCAACTGTGCTTCTGGCTGCACATTGAAGGCATTGTGCCAGCCTGGTTTCAGTGTATAATTTTTGGGCGTCTACAAGTTTACTCTCAAGAGACGGCCTGATATCTCTGTCCATACACTATAGGTGAGTTCTTTATAAAGAGTCATGGCATGAAGTATTGCGCTTCTTTGCGGTGCTACGCCGCTATGACATGGCTTAAAGTCGAGGCTTTACCCCACCTGGGTACCTCATCATAGTGTCATACTTCTGTAGCATGAGGTCACATGCCTCTTTGTAGTGCCAAACTACCCAGCATGAAGCCTTGCGCTTCCGTGCGGTATTACGCCGCTATGATATGGCTCACAAAGCCGAGGCTTTACCCTACCTGGTACCCTTCGTGGTGTCATGCCACTGTAACATGAGGACATCGTCCTCTTTGTAGTGCTGTCTACCTCTCTTTATTACGATTATCATACAGCATTAGGCTACCTGCCTATTTGCGGTGCTACTCCGCTGTGACTTGGCTTGCAAAGCCGAGGCATTACCCCTACCTGGGAACCTCATGGTGGAGTCACCCCACTATAGCTGTCTACCTCTCTTTATTACACTCCTTGTAGTGCTGTGCTACCGTGCTTCCTGTAAAGCACTCCAGGCATTCACTCTGCCTGAGAACTCATTAGGTATTAAGCCAACCTTCCCACAGGATTTTTTTTGTAGAAAATAACAGTAGACAACAGTGGTTGTAGGTCCGTAACCTCTCCATGTCACAGAGGACAAGTACCCACCGTTCCTGATATCTTCTGGTTAATAGTCCTCCCTTGAACCAAAATCTAGATGCCTAGTAGATTTCTCTTTGAACTAATAGCATAAAACTTTATGGTAGGATTGTAATAACACAATATCAGAATGCCTTCAAGCCTATTTTACAAGCTGTGTCATCGACCAGCTGGCGCTTGAGGCCCTTGGTGAACGGATCTGCCAGGTTCTCCTGACTCCGAACATCAATCACTGCAATAACACCCCTCTTGATGAGATCGTGTATTGTCCTGTGCTTCAACCGCACAGTCCTTTTTTTTTGTTGACGACGTCATTTGATGCTACTGCTGCTGCCGCCTGGTTGTCATAGTATATCGGTATGGCCGGTATCTGAGCCCCAACCACCGGAAGATCATACATGAGCTCCCGAAGCTACTCTACTTCATCTGCAATAGCATCCAATGCAAAGAATTCAGATTCCATGGAGGAGCGAGATAACATAGTCTGCTTCTTCGACTTCCATGATATAGCAGCTCCGTCCATGGCGAATATGAATCCACCTGTGGAATACTCGCTCTCCATATCTGAACACCAGCTAGCATCACTGAAGCCTTCCACTACTGACGGATCTCCGCTGTAGAAAAGTGCATATGTCTGAGTTTTTTAAGATATCTCATAACACGCTTCACAGCTTTCCAGTGCTCAATGCCTGGATTGCTAGTGAACCGACTCAGCATTCCCACTGCAAAAGCTATGTCAGGCCTTGTGGCAGTAGTAGCATACATCAAGCTTCCGATGACGCTAGCGTACTCCAACTGCCTGACGCTTTCCCTCGAATTTGGCTCCAGCTTCAGATCACTCCGGTACGGTGTATCAAAAAAGATCTTGATACCGTAGCGTAGCGAGTGAGCATCTTCTCAATATAATGAGATTGTGACAGCGCTATTCCAGTGCCTGTCCGGATGATCTTGAGCCCCAAGATTACGTCGGTATCCCCCAAGTCCTTCATACTGAACTTGGTCGAGAGGAATTTCTTTGTCTCTGTGACGCAGCTTAAATTCGTACCTAGGATTAGCATGTCGTCTACGTAAAGACATACGATTACTCCTCTTCCGTCAGCAAACTTCGTATAGACACTTGTCTGTTTCACTAACCCTGTAGCCATTTGACCTTATCACCTTGTCAAACTTCTCATGCCACATTTTGGGAGCTTGTTTCAAACCATACAGAGACTTCATCAACTTACAGACTTTGTCTTCCAGACCTCTGACGACAAAACCTTCTGGTGGTTGCATATAGATCTCTTCGGTCAGCTCGCCATTAAGGAATTTCGTTTTCACATCCATCTGATGTATCACTGCTTGTGTATTGCTGTTAGAGCAATTAACAATCTGATGGTTGTCATCCGAGCTACTAGAGCATAAGTGTCAAAGTAGTCGATCCCCTGCTTCTGAGCAAACCCCTTGGCCACTAGCCTGGCCTTGAACTTGTCAATGGTTCCATCTGCTTTCATCTTCTTCTTGAAGATCCATTTGCATTCGATGGGTCTTCCTCCTTCTGGCAGGTCAACTAATACCCATGTGTTGTTGGAGGTGATTGAGTCAATCTCGTTGTCTATCGCCTCCTTCCAGAATACAGCATCTCTGGTCTTCATCGCCTCATCATAGGTCAGCGGATCTGCTTCCACATGATAGGTGACGAAGTCATCTCCGAAGTCTTTCGGCCTCCTCGTTCGCTTAGTTGACGGGCTCAGCGAGTTCGGGTTAGGGTGTCTCCTGACGAAGCTTCATCTTGGACTACTGGTTCATTAAAGACTTTTGTCTGCTTTGTACCCTCATCATTCTCCGGAAGATCCGCGAGAACAATATTCTTGTGTTTTGCAAACTTTTCTTCAAAGTATTC
>JANAVB010024496.1:0-41988 GCA_029216955.1 Iris pallida
CCCTAACCCTAACTTTATGACCAGCCAAGAGACCCCCCCCCTTGCCTATATAATGCCTCTTTGGGGATTTGAGCCTCTTTCTTTATAGTTCATCATTCTCTTAAGGAAGTAGGTAAGCCTCCTTTATTTCTTTCCTAGTTTAATCAATAGACTCCTTTTTGAATGAAATTTCTTCCATTAGGACCTAATCATTGCTCTCTCGCTTGTTGGTGGAGTCCAATCACAGATTTTGAATCGATTTGATTGATTGGTGGCTTGTGGAGATTCCCTCTTTGAAGAGCTTTTTGAGAGTTTTGATACTTTGAGGTAACTTCTTGTTCTCACCATAGAATCCTGAAATTATTGCATGTATAGGGAGCCCTAGACCTAACCTAACTATAGGAATAGGAATCCCTAAGTTTCTGTGTCGATTCGTGTCCTAACAGACACGTATCAGTGTGCTATGCAATGTGTTTGTGTAAATGCCACAGAGAACTTTTTGTGTTTATTTTCAAATTGTTTTTGAATGGAAAATCGTGTTTTGATGTCGCTTATCCATTTCTATAGCTCTGAGTTGTTTTTGTGATTGTGTCGTATCGATAGGAGACTCGTGCACACGCCCTCGTGCACACGCGTGCACGGGCTACAGTAATCCCTGCACCACGGGCTCTATTCTGGACACGACATTTTGTTTGACACGAGATTTTGTGGACAGCTTGGGGCACCCTCTGACATCACTGTCCCCAAGTTTCACGTGATTGTATGGTCAGGATTGGGAGAAATCGGCCACACACTGAATTTGCACTGTTCTGTGCACTGTGCAGACACTTGAACTTTTGTCACTGATACGCTTAGAATCTTTGGACACGACACTTTTAGACACAATTCAGGGTGATGGATAGGTAGCCCTATACATGGGCTACACGTGTGCACGGCCACGTGTCACCACGTGGCCTGTGTCGAGTGCACGAGTCCTTGGACTCGCTGCACGACACTGTGCACTGTGCAGTGCACTCTTTGTGTTCGAGTGTGCTGGACACACTCGTGTCCACTTGTTGGGACACGAACAAGTTTTAGGACACAACACAATGTTGTTACTGATTTACCAACCCCTTTTCAAATTATTAGATGTAAATTCATTGTGAAATGGGAATTCCCCATTTATCCTGAACAGTGGAGTATCAGTGAAATAATTCACTGTTCTTCCCTGTCGAAATTCTTTTAAACAATTTATATCATGTTTTATGTTAGGTTTGACTTGCTACCCATCACCTATATCCTGTTTAGGAGGCATGGGTTTCATTTTTGTTGAATGGTTGATGAATAGGATTCGATTTCAGTCAGGGACTGTTATCCCTGATACTTGGCTTAAGTTCATAAACCTGGGGTTTTATTCCTGCACAAGACACACACACACACTGAAAATGAATGGATTTTCCTGAGATTTAAAACTGGGTTTAGTTTAAATGTATGCAAATGAGTTTTGTTTAATATTATGAAAACCTGAGATTGAAATGTATGCAAACTGGTTTTGTTTAATGTTATGAAAACTGAGTTTGAATGGTTATGCAAACTGGGTTTAGTTAATGTTATGAAAGCTGAAATGTGATGGAAACTGGGTTTTATTAATATGATGAAAACTGGGTTCTAATTAATGTGATGGAGACTGGTTTTGGTTAATGTGAGAAAAACTGAGTTTTAGTAATGATATGAAACCTGAGATTTGAAATGTCATGCAATTGGGTTTTAGTTAATGTTATGAAAAACTGAGTTTTCCTAAATTTCAGTTTAGATTTAAAATTATGTATGGATACATATGTAGTTTAGAGTTTACTGAATTGGTTTCCATCCCATTTATGTACTGTCATGTCTTACACACACACACATGCTCCTAAGACACCACATTTCATATGAGGACAGTCACTTAGTTAGGCTTAACTGTTTCATGAGGATATTAGATTGTATTAGGATGAAAATGTTAACAAGTCCTAAAAACCTGAGAGTATTTTTGCCTATACACAGTGTATACACACACATTGCCACCCTTGTATCACCCACACATGTGACACACACATTTGCCTCTCTCACCCTCACACAGATTTTTCTTCACACACACAAACTTATTCCTATCACTAACACCCTGTTTTGTTTACTGTACACACATGTACTACTGTCACACACCATCTGGAACTCATGTCCTGCCACACTTGACACTCACACACTGTCACTTGGTGGTTGAAACCTAAGCCTAAACACAGGACACTCACACACACCCCTATCTATATGCCTATCTCACATCACTCTCATGTATACACTCACACCCTCTTCACACATATGTATCATGACACAAAGACCAGACACTTATCCCTCTCACATTCACCCACATGCCTATAACCAAATGCACACACTCAATAACACTTTATATCACATACACATTCCTAGCTAACCCACACACACATTGATGAGTTTAGCCATGGATAAATTTCCTATATATATATATATAGGTATGCCTTATATGTAGTGAGTATATATGCAATGTTAGCCTATACAATGTTGGCTATGTATATTTTGTCTAAAACTAAGATGTAGGCCATGTAGATACAATATGGGATATGATATGTTTGAATGCCATGATTTAGTGTCTAATTCACATGCCATGTTATATGCCTAGTGGTCTAAACTAATATGGGCATATGTAAATTGTAGGGTTGATAGCTTGTATAGCCTTGTGATTGGTGTGTGATTGCTAGACTAGGCTTGGTTAGGCCTAGTGAGACTTATTAGACTTGTTAGGGTCAGTCTTGACCTAGTTGACCTAGTTTGACTAGTGTAGTTGACCAGAGTTGACCAAGAGTTGACTTTGACCTAGATTGACCTAGAATCATGTAGAATGCATAGTAGGACTTCATTATATCATTTTAGACTTGTTGTGACTTGTGCTGTTCTGATTAGGAGCCAGACACCTCTCCTCGGACAGTACATTTGCTTCAGATATTCAGATACGAGGCGAGTACATTCTCTGATCATTTCATATCCTGTTTAGAATTATTTTCCTGCTTTAAATTACTTTACTTGATACTGTCACGTTGGTCACACGGATTGGTACTATATGGATATTTTCATGAGATGTTATCCCCCTCGGGAGCATCGGATACTACATGTTTTGTGCGTTTCACGAATCATCACGTATCTCTATGCTTCCTCTGATTCACGAATCGCTTGTGACACATGTACTCTCATGTTCACAGAGCCATCATGAATCACCTTCACGTATCACTCATTTTATGAGCCATGAAGTTTCACGAATCTTAACATAACTTGAACAGATCTTTGTGTATCGATTAGGGATGGGGGAGTAGAAATAGACATGTGAATATTATCCTGGTAGCTGTAGTCATGAATCACTCTCGTAGCTGTAGTCATGAATCTCCTATGCCATTCACATGTTTATATTTTACTCTGACTCACTAGTCACTATTAGCTCTCTATGTATAGTAGATATTCTATTACAGTTTCTCTCTCTGTTTACATACTGTTTTTCTTCAGTTCATGTATCTTACTTTACTGCATGATTATATTTTCTAACCTGCTATGATCTGTTGAGATGTACTGTGCTCGCTCCTGTCCTGACTGGACCTGTTGAAAATATTACAGAGGATGAGGAGGAGGCCCTATGTACCACCTATTACGGAGCAGGCTTAGACGACACCTGCGACCTGGCTCCTCTGGAGGACCCAGCTGCAGTTCAGGATGCTACTCCCAGAGTCTAGACTAGATAGCTAGGCTTTAGTTTTCTTTCAGCTTGTTATTTGATTTTCAGTTGTTCTTCTGAGATGTTATATTTAGAGACTTGTTTTGAGCTGGATGTTCTTGAGTTGTTATCTTATACACTAGATTTTCTCTCTCTTAATAGTATTACTTTGTGTTTCTGATCTCTCTATCTACCTTTTCTATTCTATATCTGCTTTAGATGTGATTGAGACTGTTCTGTTATGTCACCTCCGTTCGGAGTGTATATACTGTACAGGTACCTTTATATTGTTAGATGATTGACCTAGGACAGCGTTCTACCGCCGACACTGCGGCGTAGGCTGGGCGTTGTTACGTTCTCGTACCCTCGCAGTGGGTGCGGGTCGTGACAAGAAGTATTAGAGCGGCTGGAAAAAGATATTGCCATAGTACTTTGTAAGCTTGAAAAGATATTCCCACCTGCATTTTTTGATATTATGGTGCATCTAGCTATTCACTTGCCACATGAGGCAAAAGTTGGAGGGCCCGTTCATTATCGTTGGATGTATCCAATAGAAAGGTAATTTTTAACTTACTATATTAAATTACTTTTCCTTTTGAACATGCATATATCTTTTTCAAGTTTACATGATGCAGTGACTAATGTAGAGGCTTATTTATGTCAACAGGTTTTTATGCACACTTAAGAGATATGTGCGTAATAAAGCACGTCCTGAAGGTTCTATTGCTGAAGCTTACATTGATAGTGAATGTCTTACATTTTGCTCAATGTACCTTCAGGGTGTTGAGACTATATTTAATCGAGAAGAAAGAAATTTTGACGGAGGTCAAGATAAGCATAATAACATATCTGTTTTCTCAGCAAATGCGTCCCTTAGGATCAAGAAAAGCTTATGAGAAAATGGATATGACATAATACAGTAAGGCTCGATTGTATGTCTTGAACAATTGCAATGAAATAGAGCATTATATAAAGTGAGTTATTTCATCCTCGTTACTTCCTGGCATCAAATAATTTATTTTATTATTATCCTGATTTGATTTTTTTATAAATATGTAGTGAACACATGGCCGAGCTTGAGAGACAAAGCACACATAATGTACAGGAAAAATATGACCAACTATTTCCAAAATGGTTTGAAAATCGCGTAAGTCTTATTTATCGGTAATTAGCTTAATTTACACGTAAACTTATCATTCTTAGTTTTGATGGGTTATTCTTACTAATTTACTTAAATTTTTATGGATAGATGAAACTATTGCGTGCACAAAAATCACCTGAAGCTACAGATCAACTATATTCCTTAGCTTGCGGTCCTGATCAGCGAGCAAGACGATACACAGGGTGTATCATTAATGGAATGAGGTTTCATACAAAGGAGCGGAAGAGACATCGTAGAACTCAAAATAGTGGTGTGGTTGTAAATGGAGATCACCAAGGAAAAGACATTGACTTCTATGGTGCTTTAACAGAAATTATTGAGTTGAGCTACTTGGGGGGAAATCGAGTTTTTATATTCAAGTGTGATTGGTTTGATGTAGGAAATAAGAAGACAGGGATCCAAACAGATGGTTACTTCACTTCCATTAATATATCCCGTAAATGGTACAAGGATGATCCGTTTGTTCTAGCTTCTCAAGCCGAACAAGTCTTTTATGTTAATGATTCTAAATTGCGAGGTAGCTGGCAAGTCGTGCAAAAAACTCAACCAAGAAACATTTATGATGTTCCAGAAGTAGTTATAGAAAAGGGAGAAGAAGATGATAGATTGATGGGTGATGGTGAGGCTTATCAACAACATCTACCGAATGATACGAATGTAAATGTTGAAGAAGAGGTGCCACATTTGTCATTAGGAAGGAATGATGTGGTCTCAAATGCCACTGATGTGACCAGCCTCCATCCAAATGAATTAGATCTAGAAGATGATGATTTCATTAACGATGATGAACTTTCTGACAGATGATACCTTTGAAGACTACTACTCTGATAAGGGAGAACCAATACATAGTGATCATGACACTGATATAGATGATATGTAGTTCTTTCTGTCGATGAAATTAGTTTATGCTTTGAAATATAATCTTATTGCATTTATGATTTTTTTTATCATAATACACTTATCAGTTTATTTATGTCTATAAAATTTCATTTTTTTAGCTCTAATTGCAAACTGGCATGAGAGACTCAGATATCCATAGAAAGTGAGCACCCATAACTGAAGTGGGTTATACATACATTTTCCCCAATACAGTCTCTTTCTAAACTGGGAGAGAAGGGAGTATTATCTAGAGGTGCAGAAATCTTGATATTGTAGCCAGAATTCTTGAGTTCATTCAAACGCTGACAGCCCAAAAGCTGTCCATAATAATGATATAATGAGTGTTAGAACTTCCATCGTACACATGATACAATTCAGGTTCATGGATTCAAACGCTGACATGAATTTAGGAGAACCTGAGATAATCAAAACCATGACTGTATCCATGAATATCCATGAACCTGAATTCAGTCATGGGCTACTAGATGTTTATGTTCTTATATTTTATGGAACTAGGAAACTAGTAGATGGCATGGTTGTACTTATTTGTTATGGAATCTATAGATAGAAGAATACCATTTGCATATTTTTCAGGAATTCGAAGGAAAACAATAGGAAAATGTTGATATTTTTTTCTCTCTTTTAACACTAATATCATAAAACAGATCCTAATTACTGTAGATAGCCAAAGTACTAACATCATGTATGATAGGCGCATGAGGATGGGGGAATCCACTTCCAGCACCAAATTTACATAGATCACTGACAAAGTACAAATTCATGTAAGCATTTAAACATAACTAAATGACATGGGATTTCCTAATTAGTATCGACTCCCAAGACTATGATAAAAAAGCTAGTGAGAAATATTTTTTAGTACATTCCAAGTGATCATAGTTTCTCCTTTGTATTTGACAAAAAGGCAATTTGCTGATGAACCAAGCTGAGATGGCAAATATGTAGCTGCAAGGAATAGATTTTATAAGTCATTTAGTAGTAAGAAGTAAAGACTCATGGAGCAGGTGGAAGTTCATTTATTGGATATTTATCTGTTTATGCTATCTACTTGTTTCTTATTATGAATATTGGATGGACTTTTCTTCTGTATTCTTCTAGTTTGCTTAAAAGATTTCTTTTACTTATAAATTTATGCAGTATTAATCGCATCATGGGCTTGATTTGTTGATAAGTGGGTCAGATGAGTTTATTCTTTTCATATTTTTTTGAGTAATTGTGGCTTTGTGAAATTTGGCACTTACATCTTATTTTGAGTCTACTTGCATAACATTTCACTGTTAGTGCATGATAAGTGTTGTATACAGGATCAATTTTTTCCTCGATGGAAAAATGGTAAACCATGCATTCTTTATCCCTCCTCGAATCAAAGAGTATGTGTAGGTTTCTTATTAATATTTGGATAAGACGTCATTAGTAGGTGGTCGGCTTTCCTTAGCTATATAAAGGCTAGTACTCTGTGCTTATGTACCGGACAGAAATCAGAAATATAGCATATTATTCTATGTAGGTCCTGTAGCTGTGAGTGTTTTTGTTCATAAGAAAAATTATAGTAAAAGGGGCATTATTTGGCCAGCTGTAGAGGATATTATTACCTTTGATTGAGTAAATTTATTCTTGAGTTCTGTTTCTCCTATACTTTGATAGACCAAGATCTTTGAGATCCAACAGGACTCACAGGGATATGTTCATCAAGGACCGTGAATGAAAAGTAATCATTTTCGAGTACCGATCTCAATTCAACATACATGCCTTCGTGTCTAATTGGCTGTCATTGAGTGAAATATAACCGCTCATAACCGGTACTTTCAAAATACCTCACAACCCCGCTACCCCAACAATTGCCGAGCAGACCCTAAGGGTCATGTCCTCTTTAAGAATCTGCAACTTCATAAATTCATATTTTTATTATGATCGACTCAGAACTAATTTGTTTCTAAATTAAGCTTGTCTAGGTTGCTTTTGTTAAACATGTGATATTAAAATATCAAGAGTAGCTCCTTAACCTCTGCTTAAAAGCATTTTCTTTTACTGTTATTCACT
This sequence comes from Iris pallida, assembly GCA_029216955.1. Classification (NCBI taxonomy): domain Eukaryota; kingdom Viridiplantae; phylum Streptophyta; class Magnoliopsida; order Asparagales; family Iridaceae; genus Iris; species Iris pallida. The sequence goes on from JANAVB010024496.1 coordinate 7,830, forward strand.
CTTGATGCATTTAATATAGATCTCTACTCCTTTTCTTACTCTTAGCAAGTCTATAAATATCTTTTACCCCCTCACTTTCTAACCTTCTATACATATAATCATAGGCCTTGGATTAGCTCAACTAACTGCTTTCTTAGTGTACCCATAATTTAACTTTGGTTCGGTCATGTAGCTTCCTAGTTTACCTCGATCTTCATGTTCATCGTAAATCATTATCCCATTGTTGCCCAGACATTTTTTTGCAGCTTGTAGGTTATTTTCTTCTTCTGCTTTATTTCTTCTCAGTACTTGACATTATCAAATGGGAAGAATTTGTACAGCATTTCAAGTGAAGTTAGCAAAAAGGACATAATAATGAACATGGTTGAATTGTATTCTTAGTTACACAAACTTGTGTGCATTGGGATGGTGGTAGTAATGCAGTAACATGCTATCTTATTGGTCCATATTAGGGGTCTATGCTTTGATTAGCTTTTTTTTTTCCTTTTACTTATATCTTTGGATTGATGCATGAAATTGGGATTTGGTTAGTTTATAAAAGATGTTTGGGGGGGGTCCTTCATTTCTTTTTTAAATTATTATTCTGGATTCACACTAGGTTTGATGCCCTTAATTGGAATTTGTTTAGAGTATTAGGTTCATGGATTCAAACGCTGACATGAATTTAGGAGAACCTGAGATAATCAAAACCAATGATTCCATGTCCAAAGGTTCATGGATACAGCCCATGACTGAAATTTTCATCCCATCAAAATCAATGCTGCATTGTCACATGTATATCTGCTGCATACATATCGGACATGCTATAGACACTCCAAATATTAGGGTTATGCCAAATCAGTGCAAAGTTCTCCATATACTTAACGTGTCTTAATATATTCATATGTGTGCAATATAGTTAACAAAGGAGTGTCCCAGTGTCATGAGGGGAATGCCAATGCAAGTTCGCGGGGAGGGGGTGTTAGGATGTTTGCATTTATATTTCCAATGGAAGGCCCTTTTTCTTTTATATATCTTCATGTCTTCATAAGATCTGGAACGCTGTGTTTAAGGTTTCAGAATGGTTTCATTTTCATGCGTTGGAATGAAATTCACAGAACTCCAATCGCTGAGGGTTCAGCCATTTATGGTAACTCTGGAAATCTTCACAGTAGTGGAAACATGCCCCTTTCCCAAAGAGTAATGACTGATAAATGGAAATTGGCTGTCTTACTTATCTTTCGCATAAGTTACACATCACTACATGAAACATGCCCCTTTCCTTGGGACCCAACAAGGGATATAATCATCAAATTTCATTCCTTTGCTGGTCTATTAGGGGTCTGTGCTTTGATTAGTTTTTTTTTCCTTTTACTTATATCTTTGGATTGATGCATGAAATTGGGATTTGGTTAGTTTATAAAAGATGTTTTCATTTCTTTTTTAAATTATTATTCTGGATTCACACTAGGTTTGATGCCCTTAATTGGAATTTGTTTAGAGTATTAGGTTATAGATTGTGTCGGAATTACAATTAATTATTTATCCCGGAACCTGGTTTGTAACTAAGTATTGATATATTAAATCAGTCCACTTGAGTATCAGTCAAGAGTAGGGAAAGTTATTGGTTGAAGTGAGCTTGGTTTAACCTTCGATATTCAGTCCTACATTCATGTCATGTTCCATTTTCCCTTGTGCATCATGTATCAATGATGAGGTTAGTAGGGGCTCGGGTATGGGATTAATTAGTGTTAGATGTGTTTCCTTGTCCACCCTCTATATTAAATGTCTTGTCCCTATTAGATTAGGTGTCTGTCTTAATGGTCAGCCCTTCCAGTTCAGTTACTTTTGAATGGATTGAATCATTTCAGTTAATAAGTAGGTCTTGGCTCGGGCATACCTATGGATAATGTTCAGTCCAATTTATATATGATATTCAATCATTGCATTCACTGATGTATCAGTCCACTTGTTCTAGTTAAGTCCTTCACATATGTGTGTTCTATCTTTTTGTATCCTAATATTCAGTCTTTTGTTGTTTTTCCTGTCCACAGTTAGATTGCTCAGTCTCCTGAGGAGTAACCCTTAGCATATCAGCCCCCATATGCAGTCCTTTAGTCCGAGATCAGTCCACTGTATGTTTAATGCTCAGTCCAAGATAACTCTCTGTCCAGTTCACTATATTAATCTATGTTCAGTCCCCATTGTAATTTGGCAGTCCACCCTTTTATTTGGACTTAAGTAGGCATTACCATATCTAATTTGGCAGTCTACCATATTACTCTTCCTATATAGATGACCTTGAGCCTAATAGAATAACTGAATTGTATCCATGTCTGAAAAAAAATGGATACTCCTGAATTGTATCCATGAACTGAATTGTATCCATGCCCAAAAACATGACTGAAAAAAACATGATACACTCGTTATTAGATATCCAGGTCTGGATGAACCTGAATTGTATCCATGAACTGAATGTATCCATGAACTGAATTGTATCCATGGATATCAAATAAAGAGAGGATGAATTGTATCCATGAACGCTGACAGCCCATCCTCTCTTTATTTGATATCCATGAACCTGAGATAAACAACGATACAATTCAGGTTCATGGATTCAAATGCTGACATGAATTTAGGAGAACCTGAGATAATCAAAACCAATGATTCCATGTCCAAAGGTTCATGGATACAGCCATGACTTGTCACGACCCGCACCCACTGTGAGGGTACGAGAACGTAAAAACGCCCAGCCTACGCCGCAGTGTCGGCGGTAGAACGCTGTTCTAGGTCATGAACTATAACTAACATGATATGAATACTCTCCATAAGGAGGCCAACACAGAGGTACAACTCAATCACAATCTAGAGATAGAATATGGCACGATAAATAGATAAGAGAATCCTCAACTGAGGTACAACAGAAATGAAATACAAGTCTAATCATCTCTAAAAATATACAACTCTGAATCAAGAACAACAACTAAACCTAAAATGGAAAAACAGTCTAAGCTATCTATACTAAGCAGGGTATCGTCCTCAGCAGCTGCCTGAACCTCCCCAGGGGTCCAGGTCGCGAGTGTCATCTAGGCAAGCTCCAAGTAAGGGTGCAGGGTGCCTCATCATCCTCTGTAAAATTTTCAACAGGTCCAGTCAGGACGGAAGCGAGCACAAAATATCTCACGCAGTTCATATCATGTTAGAAAATATAAAGCATGCAATAGAGTAAGGTACATGAAACGCTGAAAGAAGAAGATATATGAAAAATAGTAGAGATTTGATAACAGGAAATATCTAAATATGATAAGTAAGACTGTAAGAAACATGTGATTTTAGAGCACAATATGGTTATGTAAACGGGTTAGGTTATACAATAAAATGGGACTCCTTTGTACGTGGGTGTACAATGGACATATACAATTTCTTATACAATACGATTGATCACATAACCATTTCTACTCCCCCTCCCCAATCAATACACAAGGATCCAATTCAGTTACGTTACCTTATACAATGACTTATACAATGACTTGTACAATAGCTTGTACAATGGCTTGTACAATGGCTCAATGTGATACTGAGAGTACAATATGCACAATGAGTGTACAATGATAAGGGTATTCAATAAATACAACATGTAAGTAAAACGCACATCACAATATGTACTTAGTGAATACAAGGAGATAACATCTCAGAAGAAGATCCATATAGTACCAATCCGTGATAAAGATCGTGTCAGCATCAAGTACAGTGATCTAAAGCAAGAATGTAAATCCACACAAGTATGAAACGGTCAGAGAATGTACTCGCCTCGTATCTGAATGTCTGAAGTAAATGTATTGTCCAAGATGAGATACCTGACTCCTAGTCAAAGCAATACAAGTCACAACAAGTCTAAAATGATATAATGAAGTCCTACTATGCATTCTACATGATTCTAGGTCAATCTAAACCAAAGTCGACACTTGGTCAACTTCAGTCAACTATACTAGTCAAGGCTAGGTCAACCAAGTCAAACCTATGTCAAACTAGTCTACACTAGGCTAACAAGGCTATTCTAAGTCTAACTAGACTACACAAGTCAAATCTAGGCCCACTAGGCATACCATGCCATAGTCAACCCATAACTCATCTATATGTCATATATATATCTATACCATCTAAAATAGAAGCACCTAAACATACATACACCTATTACCATTATACAATATCAACCATGCACTAATCATATATTTACATTAACACACATTCATATATATAGGAACCTATGTATATACATATCTCAATTTATATATAGGTACACATATGAAAGAGAGGGGAAAATACAGGAATACAAGGGTGTGTGAAAGAGGGTGAGAGAGAGAGTGTCGTGCCATCACATGAGTGTGTGGGTGTTGAGAATGAGTGATAGGAAGGTGAAGTGTGTGAAGAGTGTGTGTGTGTGTGTGTTTGTGACAACAATGATGGGAAAAATTTGGAATAAAATATGGTCAAATGGGGACAGCAATGTGGTCTTATGCAGGACAGTTATAGGGGGTGATATTGAAGCTAAAAAAATAGGACAGGTTTGGGACTGTTACATGCTGTCATGAAAGGCTGGAAATGGCATGGTTTGGACTGATTTAGGAGGGCTGCTTATAGGGCATGTTAGGACTGAAACATTAGGCAATGTGGACAGCCATCTAGGTGTTAAGGACAGCCAGTTTATAGGTAAAATCTGGACAGCCAATATACTAATTTTGGGGGACTGATTTGGTAAGTTAAGGACAGGTTTATGACAGAAATGTGAGAGTATGGTGAGGGTTAAAACAGTGCATATTCATGTGAGGGAGGGTCATGTGAGGATGTGTGTGTTGTGCATGAGAGCTTGTATGTGAACCCTGGAAACCCAAGGACAGAAACAGTGTGCAGGAAACCACATGTGCAGGAAACCATAAAACAGGGTGTACAACGTGTGTGTGTTTGCAATGTGATAGAGTGTTAGATTTTGAGGAATGTCCTGTGTATATTCTCAGGTATCCTAAACTAAATGACAGGAATTGAAGTAGTCCAGTTTTAGTTCAATAGTGCCAACCATCCCTCAGGTTTATGGGTACAAAACAGTGCCTTAGGTGTGAAATGTGTGAATCTCAGGAAACAACATTCATAGGAATCAAAACAATCATGACAATTTGATTTCTAATTAACAGTGAATCCTATTTACACATTCAATCCTCAGCTAATCAAAACCCAATTCCTGAGTTAACATTAGATAACAGTTAGCAGTTAAAACATTTGTTAAACTAACAATTTAACATGTAAGGAACTGAAAATAACTCAGTGAACTAAGCAATCTCAGGTTTTGAGAACTATGGGATCAATAGTTTCAAAGATAACTCGGTTTGTACATTAAGCCATAATGCAAATCATCTCAGCTTTAAAATAGGAATTAAGGTTAGAATGAAAACTCAGGAAAATGTATGCTCAGGCATTAGAAAATATTGATAGGAATATTAAATCAAAATCAGTTATTAAGGAAATGAAGTTAATTTACAGTTTGAAAACAGTGGATACATGGAATAAACTGGAAAACAGTGAGTCACTAGAGGAATTCAGTGGCATGGTATAATCTGTGTATGTACAGAAAATAGACAATAGGAAAACAGTGTAGTTAGCTAACTATATCCTGTGTGCATGTGGGCAATAGGAAAACATGGAATGACAATAACCTGTGTGTATATCCTGGGAATCAACCTATTGCAACCGTGTACATTGTGAATAGAAAACAGGGATTCATTGAGTTAACTAATCATTATGAAATCTGGAGATAATTGACAGTTAACTAGAATAGTGAGCATACATTGTTAGGAATGAATGAAACATTCCACTAGGTAAAAATGGGAAGGACATCTCAGGAATAGTATTTGAATCAATTCAATTCAGTAAAAAAAATAGAAAGGAACAACTCTCATTCATGCAAATTCTAGCCCAGCTCAAAGTCTAATTCGAATATAGATTGAATCAAACAATTGGAATAATAAAACAGGATAGTCACATGAAGACTGAAACTAAATCCACGTATCAGCTATTTCAGTCCAACCATTACAAACCAGAATTTGAACCCAAAATCTCAAACTCCAAACTTAGATCATTATTCAGAAATCAGTAAACATGCATGTAAGCTAATGTGGTATTTAAACATTGCAGTTTTGTTTAGGAATTCAAATCAATTTTCAAAGGAAATGGAATCAATTCTCAGGTAACAACCAATGTACCCATTGTCATTCGAGGACCACCACCAATCCAAAATCCCATTTACAAACCCACAAGTCGATTTCAAAAGTAATTTGCATTAGTCATAAACTAACAATCATGTAGGAGTAATTTGCAGTCGAAACATCATCCAAACAGGGAAATAAAAAGGTTTTAAAAAAACTGGAAACTAATGTATCAGCGTATCAGTGATAATACCATTCGAAGCCTCATTCGAAACCAATATCATATTAAAAACCTAAATTAACATGTAACTAAATCTAACATAGGTTATATATCATAAATAGGATCAATATAGCAATTAAAAACATTGTTAATAGCATTCAAAATCAAATAAAATAGTGAATCAAATCAGCACTGTCCTGGACTGTACAGTGACGAACCCATGCACACACGAATACGTGTCCGACACGACACGAGGACTCGTGAAACTCGAGGAACCTCGTGTCAGTCATGGACACGACACGTGTGTCAAGTTTTCTGGGTTGAAACCCTGTGTGCACTGAGGAAATATACCCGAGTAGCAGGACATCAACCTGCCATCGTGCACGCGTGCGCGGCCGCATGTCCACACGCTCGTGTCGACTCGACACGATGCTAAGACGTGCTCAGTGCTATAGAAACGTGTAAGCAAGAACAAAACCTAGCATCCTATTCAAAAACAATCCATAAAAACAAACGAAATGCCCTTTGAGGCATTTCGACAAACACCTAGGGACAGGGTCTGATACGTGTCCAAAACGGACACGAAACCTATGAACCCCGACACGAAACTAATGCAGACACTTAGGGGACTCCTAGGGCTATGCATCTATGATGAATAAACAGTAGGTTAGATAGGGTTTAAGAGAGTTACCAATGGTTCTCCTCAAGCTCAAAACCTTCAATGAACAGTGCTTTCTACTGTAGCTCGAGCACGAATAGGTTCCCAAATCAGTCCTCTACCTCCATGGACAGTAAGAGGGTGATGGTTAGGTCACAATGCAAGAAGTTTCATTGAAAAAGGTTAAGAAATGACCAAGTTATGAAGGAGTGAATAGAAGGCTCACATTGTTCTTGAGAATGGAGAAATGATGTAAAGAGGCAAAGGATTTGAGAGGGATTAAATAGGGAGGGGATCCCAAGATGGCTGCCCTAATAACTAGGGTTAGAGTTGATCTAATGGTTCTCCACCATTCTAGGCTAATCAATGGCTAGATGAAACCTAGGTAGCCTATCACTAGTCTTAACTAATCAATATGACTAATAACTAATCAAATCACAAATCATGACTAGCCATGACTAACAATGACCAATCTCAATCTAACTTAGTCTAACCATGACTAGCTAGGACTAATATAGGTTAGGCTAAACTAGACCACATAAAAATAAATTAAAATAATATTTAAATCACACCATTCACAATAAATCATTTAAATTCCAAATAAAATATATTAAATTCCAATAATTCAAAAGTGACAAAAATACCCTCTAGGCTAAAATGTACTAGTCAAACATCCTAATCACATGGCTAGGCTCTAAGGTTACACTAGTCAAACACCAAAATCATAAGTCATGATTTAAATAGTTTTTAAAAAATAATTAAAAATCACTAAAATCATAATATGAAATAAATATCATTAAATAATAATTGTAATTACAAAATTTCAAAATTACCCTTATCTGGAAAACTGGGTGTTACAATCCTACCCACCTTATAAAAATTTCGTCATCGAAATTAAGATGGTAGCAGTCCTTCTAGGTCAAACACCCCACAATCAAAGTCTCAAACATACCGTCAGATAATCATATGCATCTGTCCAAAATTATGTTGTCCAGAGTCTTCATCATGCTAGTGAGCAAGGCTACAATAATCACAGAGTCCTTGACTAAGGTACGTACCCTTAGGTTCATGGTATTTAAAATTTTTGCATTGCCGCATGCGACGGCGAAAATCTTAAATTCCCATACCCGAGAAATACATCCAAAATCTGACTACATGTCCTTACTATGCCAACTAGCACGGCCATCGAAGATTCTAGATCCCATGATTTAGGCAACCTAGCCCATGTGATTTATCTCAGAAGAAAATCAACATAACACCAAAAGCAACAGGACAAAATTGATAAATCAATAAGGAACAGGGAGAATCGAATTTCAAGACAGCTATAATTAAGAGGCAATTGCGGAAATAAAATCAAAAGAACGGAACCTGCAACTAGATCTCCAACGGCCTGTGCATCCTTGACAGTCCTGACGATAGCTCGCCCTGCTAGTTTCCCCTGGTCTGCTGCTGATGCTGTATGAATCACCGCTGCTAAGAGAAGTCAGAAATAACGAGAGAAAATCTCTGTACAGATAGAGGTGCACCTCCAATGTAGCAGAAATGCCAACCTGAGTCGGCACAACAGAAGCTGCGGTCTCGAGGCCCTGATGAACAGGACGAGAGGTGGCCAGCCTCTCGATAGTATCCCTCGAACCGAAGCGATGAGATCGTCTTCATAACCATCATGAAAACAGATCAAAACAAGGAGCAATTTCTGAGAATGAAGCAAAAATTCAAAGGAGGACAGTTTATATTCAAGGGAAGTCAATAAGCAACAATTTTAGACAAAGGAATCTGATTAAGAGTTTTTCTAATGTGATTGAGTACCTCTAAAAATAATCCTAATCCTACTGCAGGCTGTAGTGATACTCTAGTTTGAATACTACTACATAAACTCGACCTGCATGGGCCACCACTAAAAACGTGTCACGACCCGCACCCACTGTGAGGGTACGAGAACGTAACAACGCCCAGCCTACGCCCCAGTGTCGGCGGTAGAACGCTGTTCTAGGTCATGAACTATAACTAACATGATATGAATACTTTCCATAAGGAGGCCAACACAGAGGTACAACTCAATCACAATCTAGAGATAGAATATTGTACGATAAAATAGATAAGAGAATCCTCAACTGAGGTACAACAGAAATAAATACAAGTCTAATCATCTCTAAAAATATACAACTCTGAATCAAGAACAACAACTAAACCTAAAATGGAAAAACAGTCTAAGCTATCTATACTAAGCAGGGTATCGTCCTCAGCAGCTGCCTGAACCTCTCCAGGGGTCCAGGTCGCGAGTGTCATCTAGGCAAGCTCCAAGTAAGGGTGCAGGGTGCCTCATCATCCTCTGTAAAATTTTCAACAGGTCCAGTCAGGACGGGAGCGAGCACAAAACATCTCACGCAGTTCATATCATATTAGGAAATATAAAACGTACAATAGAGTAAGGTACATGAAACGCTGAAAGAAGAAGATATATGAAAACAGTAGAGATTTGATAACAGGAAATATCTAAATATGATAAGTAAGACTGTAAGGAACATGTGATTTTAGAGCACAATATGGTTATGTAAACGGGTTAGGTTATACAATAAAATGGGACTCCTTTGTATGTGGGTGTACAATGGACATATACAATTTCTTATACAATACGATTGATCACATAACCATTTCTACTCCCCCTCCCCAATCAATACACAAGGATCCAATTCAGTTACGTTACCTTATACAATGACTTGTACAATGACTTGTACAATAGCTTGTACAATGGCTTGTACAATGGCTCAATGTGATACTGAGAGTACAATATGAATAATGAGTGTACAATGATAAGGGTATTCAATAAATACAACATGTAAGTGAAACGCACATCACAATATATACTTAGTGAATACAAGGAGATAACATCTCAGAAGAAGATCCATATAGTACCAATCCGTGATAAAGATCGTGTCAGCATCAAGTACAGTAATCTAGAGCAAGAATGTAAATCCACACAAGTATGAAACGGTCAGAGAATGTACTCGCCTCGTATCTGAATGTCTGAAGTAAATGTACTGTCCAAGATGAGATACATGACTCCTAGTCAAAGCAACACAAGTCACAACAAGTCTAAAATGATATAATGAAGTCCTACTACGCATTCTACATGATTCTAGGTCAATCTAAACCAAAGTCGACACTTGGTCAACTTCAGTCAACTATACTAGTCAAGGCTAGGTCAACCAAGTCAAACCTATGTCAAACTAGTCTACACTAGGCTAACAAGGCTATTCTAAGTCTAACTAGACTACACAAGTCAAATCTAGGCCCACTAGGCATACCATGCCATAGTCAACCCATAACTCATCTATATGTCATATATATATATATCTATACCATCTAAAATAGAAGCACCTAAACATACATACACCTATTACCATTATACAATATCAACCATGCACTAATCATATATTTACATTAACACACATTCATATATATAGGAACCTATGTATATACATATCTCAATTTATATATAGGTACACATATGAAAGAGAGGGGAAAATACAGGAATACAAGGGTGTGTGAAAGAGGGTGAGAGAGAGAGTGTGGTGCCATCACATGAGTGTGTGGGTGTTGAGAATGAGTGACAGGAAGATGAAGTGTGTGAAGAGTGTGTGTGTGTGTGTTAGTGACAACAATGATGGGAAAAATCTGGAATGAAATATGGTCATATGGGGACAGCAATGTGGGCTTATGCAGGACAGTTATAGGGGGTGATATTGAAGCTAAAAAAATAGGACAGGTTTGGGACAGTTACATGCTGTCATGAAAGGCTGGAAATGGCATGGTTTGGACTGATTTAGGAGGGCTGCTTATAGGGCATGTTAGGACTGAAACATTAGGCAATGTGGACAGCCATCTAGGTGTTAAGGACAGCCAGTTTATAGGTAAAATCTGGACAGCCAATATACTAATTTTTGGGGACTGATTTGGTAAGTTAAGGACAGGTTTATGACAAAACTATGAGAGTGTGGTGAGGGTTAAAACAGTGCATATTCATGTGAGGGAGGGTCATGTGAGGATGTGTGTGTTGAGCATGAGAGCTTGCGTGTGAACCCTGGAAACCCAAGGACAGAAACAGTGTGCAGGAAACCACATGTACAGGAAAACATAAAACAGGGTGTACAATGTGTGTGTGTTTGCAATGTGATAGAGTGTTATATTTTAAGGAATGTCCTGTGTATATTCTCAGGTATCCTAAACTAAATGACAGGAATTGAAGTAGTCCAGTTTTCAGTTCAATAGTGCCAACCATCCCTCAGGTTTGTGGGTGCAAAACAGTGCCTTAGGTGTGAAATGTGTGAATATCAGGAAACAGCATTCATAGGAATCAAAACAATCATGACAATTTGATTTCTAATTAACAGTGAATCCTATTTACACATTCAATCCTCAGCTAATCAAAACCCAATTCCTGAGTTAACATTTAGATAACAGTTAGCAGTTAAAACATTTGTTAAACTAACAATTTAACATGTAAGGAACTGAAAATAACTCAGTGAACTAAGCAATCTCAGGTTTTGAGAACTATGGGATCAATAGTTTCAAAGATAACTCGTTTTGTACATTAAGCCATAATGCAAATCATCTCAGCTTTAAAATAGGAATTAAGGTTAGAATAAAACTCAGGAAAATGTATGCTCAGGCATTGGATAATATTGATAGGAATATTAAATCAAAATCAGTTATTAAGGAAATGAAGTTAATTTACAGTTTGAAAACAGTGGATACATGGCATAAACTGGAAAACAGTGAGTCACTAGAGGAATTCAGTGGCATGGTATAATCTGTGTATGTACAGAAAATAGACAATAGGAAAACAGTGTAGTTAGCTAACTATATCCTGTGTGCATGTGGGCAATAGGAAAACATGGAATGACAATAACCTGTGTGTATATCCTGGGAATCAACCTATTGCAACCGTGTACATTGTGAATAGAAAACAGGGATTCATTGAGTTAACTAATCATTATGAAATCTGGAGATAATTGACAGTTAACTAGAATAGTGAGCATACATTGTTAGGAATGAATGAAACATTCCAGTAGGTAAAAATGGGAAGGACATCTCAGGAATAGTATTTGAATCAATTCAATTCAGTAAAAAAAATAGAAAGGAACAACTCTCATTCATGCAAATTCTAGCCCAGCTCAAAGTCTAATTCGAATATAGATTGAATCAAACAATTGGAATAATAAAACAGGATAGTCACATGAAGACTGAAACTAAATCCACGTATCAGCTATTTCAGTCCAACCATTACAAACCAGAATTTGAACCCAAAATCTCAAACTCCAAACTTAGATCATTATTCAGAAATCAGTAAACATGCATGTGAGTTAATGTGGTATTTAAACATTGGCAGTTTTGTTTAGGAATTCAAATCAATTTTCAAAGGAAATGGAATCAATTCTCAGGTAACAACCAATGTACCCACTGTCATTCGAGGACCACCACCAATCCAAAATCCCATTTACAAACTCACAAGTCAATTTCGAAAGTAATTTGCATTAGTCATAAACTAACAATCATGTAGGAGTAATTTGCAGTCGAAACATCATCCAAACAGGGAAATAAAAAGGTTTTAGAAAAACTGGAAACTAATGTATCAGCGTATCAGTGATAATACCATTCGAAGCCTCATTCGAAACCAATATCATATTAAAAACCTAAATTAATATCTAACTAAATCTAACATAGGTTATATATCATAAATAGGATCAATATAGCAATTAAAAACATTGTTAATAGCATTCAAAATTGAATAAAACAGTGAATCAAATCAGCACTGTCCTGGACTGTACAGTGACGAACCCATGCACACACGAATACGTGTCCGACACGACACGAGGACTCGTGAAACTCGAGGAACCTCGTGTCAGTCATGGACACGACACGTGTGTCAAGTTTTGTGGGTTGAAACCCTGTGTGCACTGAGGAAATACCCCGAGTAGCAGGACATCAACCTGCCATCGTGCACGCGCGCGCGGCCGCATATCCACACGCTCGTGTCGACTCGACACGACGCTAAGACGTGCTCAGTGGTATAGAAACATGTAAGCAAGAACAAAACCTAGCATCCTATTCAAAAATAATCCATAAAAACAAACGAAATGCCCTTTGAGGCATTTCGACAAACACCTAGGGACAGGGTCTGATACGTGTCCAGAACGGACACGAAACCTATGAACCCCGACATGAAACTAATGCAGACACTTAGGGGACTCCTAGGGCTATGCATCCATGATGAATAAATAGTAGGTTAGATAGGGTTTAAGAGAGTTACCAATGGGTTCTCCTCAAGCTCAAAACCTTCAATGAACAGTACTTTCTACTGTAGCTCGAGCACGAATAGGTTCCCAAATCAGTCCTCTACCTCCATGGACAGTAAGAGGGTGATGGTTAGGTCACAATGCAAGAAGTTTCATTGAAAAAGGTTAAGAAATGACCAAGTTATGAAGGAGTGAATAGAAGGCTCACCTTGTTCTTGAGAATGGAGAAATGATGTAAAGAGGCAAAGGATTTGAGAGGGATTAAATAGGGAGGGGATCCCAAGATGGCTGCCCTAATATCTAGGGTTAGAGTTGATCTAATGGTTCTCCACCATTCTAGGCTAATCAATGGCTAGATGAAACCTAGGTAGCCTATCACTAGTCTTAACTAATCAATATGACTAATAACTAATCAAATCACAAATCATGACTAGCCATGACTAACAATGACCAATCTCAATCTAACTTAGTCTAACCATGACTAGCTAGGACTAATCTAGGTTAGGCTAAACTAGACCACATAAAAATAACTTAAAATAATATTTAAATCACACCATTCACAATAAATCATTTAAATTCCAAATAAAATATATTAAATTCCAATAATTCAAAAGTGACAAAAATACCCTCTAGGCTAAAATGTACTAGTCAAACATCCTAATCACATGGCTAGGCTCTAAGGTTACACTAGTCAAACACCAAAATCATAAGTCATGATTTAAATAGTTTTAAAAATAATTAAAAATCACTAAAATCATAATATAAAATAAATATCATTAAATAATAATTGTAATTACAAAATTTCAAAATTACCCTCATATGGAAAACTGGGTGTTACATGACTGAAATTTTCATCCCATCAAAATTAGTGCTGCATTGTCACATGTATATCTGCTGCATACATATCAGACATGCTATAGACACTCCAAATATATCAGGGTTATGCCAAATTAGTGCAAAGTTCTACATATACTTAACATGTCTTAACATATTCATATGTGTGCGAAAAAAGGTCTTTTATTTAGAATGCTGAATTCTGCACAGGTTTAGACGTAAAAATACAAAACAAATATACTGTGGAAATATGATGAGAGTCTGTAACTTAAAAACTCACACCTTTACTTGGTATGTTCATGTTTTACTTGGTATGTTCTAACCTCATTCATTCCTTACATGACATGTTCTAATATTAGAAAAAACTATTTAATTGTCGCAGGATTGATTTAAAATGGCACCAGGGACACGAGCACGATCAACCTCCAATTTAGCATCTGTTGACCCCATAACAGATCCACAATTATCGTGATCCTCTCAAGGCTCAAATAACAATGCACATGGTAATTAATTAGCTTTTGTTTCTTTGAGTCCAATAGTATGTGTACTTTTAACTTAATCTATGTTACTTGCATATTGTTTTGTTCTTTTTCTCTCATTTTTTTTACAGGTTCTACTTCATCAAATATATCCAAGAAAGGACGCGGTAAGGCTCGAGGGCTAGAACTAGCAAAACTTCTTGAAAAGGGACAAAAGGCAAAGATCGTATTCCCTCCGGGGTGTTTAAAGCCTGTGGGAAATTGGTCATCAAACTGGGCTACAGAGCTAGGAATTATATGTCGAAGTTTGGCACCAGTTACAATTAAGAAATGGAAGAAAGTAACAAACGAGGACAAAGAAGTCATTTATGGGCGTATTTTAGTAAGTGAGCTCGTACTAGATTCTCTTTCTTAAAGCCGTCACAAATTATGCTTGTTATATCAATTATCTATATTTTCTTGTGCTATGATATAGGATGTTTTTGACATGGACATGTCTCAGTGGAATGTCAGACAAGGGACAAAAAAATACTTACAACAACGATTTCGGAGTTATAGGTGTTACCTCAACGCACATTATAAGGAATTAAAAAAAATATCTATTGAGGCAGCAAAATCAAATCCACCTGATGACATTGAAGAAGATGATTGGAAGATATGTTGTGAACTCTTTGAGGATCCAGCATTCTTGGTGAGTTAATTAAGGTTAATCTGGTTTAGATTACTTGTCTTATCTTCTTAAATTCCTCCTCTACACGATTAAGCTTTTATGTATATATTTAGTGTTTCATTTTTAATTGCAGAAACAAAGCGAAAAAAATACCCATAATCGAAAGTGCTTGAAAGTGAACCATTGCACGGGGAGGAAGTCCTTTGTTCAAGTGCGCTATGAGATTGTATGTGTTGCAAATATGTTTATTTATATTATTACTTATTAAAAAATATCTATGTGTATTTTTTAGTTAAAATAACATTTTAACTGAAATGGTATAGGGAGACAAAGACAATGAAGTTCCTTTGGATAGGATTGAATTATACAGAGAAACCCACAGAAGTAGCAAAGGCTAGACATCCGATGTTGCACAAGTTAATTATGTAAGTATCTTTAATATAAGCCTAACTTATACTTTGTATTTGTTGAAAAACATATAATATTGATAGCATGTTTCTTTTTAAATATAGGAGAAGATGATTGAGCTCAAATGTCAACCTACTTCAGATGGCAAAATACTCACCCCGGATGAGATATGTGATATAGTGCTAGGGACAAAGCCTGGATATGTTCGTGGTGTTGGACATGGTGAGGTTTGTCCATCATCGCGTCAAAGTAGACGATATTCAGACATGGAAGACTCAAGAAGCAGAGCTGAAGAAGCTGAGAGAAAAGCTGACGAATTATCACGAGAGCTAGAGGCTACAAAACAAGAGCTTGGGAGTACAAAACAGGAATTGGGAGTGGTGCAAAATAAGATGGGTGAACTAATGGTTGAGCAAGGCAATATACGAACAATGTTTGAGACTTTCATGTCACGTTTTGGGGGCACACAACCTTAAGCTCTGGTAAGTTTTTGTTACATTTGTTTAGTTTGTTCTCTTAGTTTCATTTTGGTACTTTGGCAATGAATGCAATATCTATAAGATTAGAATATCTTATTTATGTTTCCATTTACTACATTTTTGTATTAGGTTCTTAGAATCAATTTTCAATTACTTGAAAAAATAATGAATACTATAAAGTTTGTGGGTCATTTTATGCTTGAATATTGAAATAATGATTAGGTGAACTTTTTTGTTTTGCTAATTGATAATGCAAGACTGGAGTTATAAGTACTTAGGTAATTTTTCTCGACAAATTATCACTTGTTTACATATACACTTCTTTGCACCTATTCATGCACTTATATACAATACTCTTGTCTAATTTAAAATAATATACAGAATACTGTTGTTTATATATTATACAATATTAGATCAATTTTTAACTTATTTCTAATTTTATGTTCTATAATATAATTCATTGTAGGTTGTCTTGCATGTTCGAGGAAATACTTTTGCAGCAGCAAATATTACAGGATTCTACTATAGGTGGTTGGGACATGAAATCGCTACTGAAGCTACAAAACTTCTACAATCATAGCAGAAGCTGAACAATCATCTTTTTGTTAGACATGAAATTATAGAATTTTTGTTATTAAGCTTTTGTTGAATAGAAACTTGATACAAGTTGTAGAACTTGTAGAATGTGAATGTATGTTAACTCTTTTAATGAAATGAATTATTCCAAAAAATAAGGTGTTTCACTATTTGTTGCAACAAGATTTAATATACCCTTGTATTAGAATCAATCTTTTAAATTGCCAAGCGATGGAAAAGTAATTAGAAGCACTACATTATTTTGTTGCAACATCCATTTTCTAATTTTTGCAATAAATTTCTTTATTGAAAATACTCATTTTTCTTGAATATTTTCAAAATTTTGCGACAATGAGAATAGTATTTGCGATGACAAATTTGTTGCCAATAAAAGTATAAGGAACAAAAATATTTGTTGCAAACAGTAATACATGCAACGAAACCTATTTGTTGCCATAAAATACTATAAGCAACAAACTATTTGTTGCGAATAATATTATTTATAACAAAATTGTTTGTTGCAAACAAACATTATTTACAACGAGAACTATTTTGTTGCTAAGTTTGCAACGAACCAAAAACTTGTTGCAAAAGACCTTTTGGTACGCACTTATGACAACGAATTGGATGACGAATATATTTCGTTGCAAATACCTATTTGTAACAAATTAATCATCTTTTACAACAAATACCTATTTGTAACAAATTAATCATCTTTTATCAACACCATGCGCCGCTCGGGGACGAAGGTCTTCACTTTGAAGCTCTAATGGTCACCATAACCGCGAGCTTGAAAGCTGGAGGAGAAAGAAAATTGCAGTAGCTGGAAGAAAGAAGAAGTTGGTGCCAATTTGGCATGGCTTCACCAAATAGAGGTTGGTAAAGAAGAAACAAGTAGGGCGAACAAATTTGTAAATTGCAAATACAATCCTCAATTTGCAAAAATAATTGATAAATTGCAGAACTAATTAAAAATCTGTTATAACGAACTAAAGTTAGTTAGAGTTAGTTATAACCCATTAGTGGGTTAGTGGAAAGTTAGTTTGGGTGGTTGCAACTAACTAGTGGACTAGTGGGGTTAGTTAGGAGTTTGTTGTAACTAACTAAGTGTTTGTTAGGAATCATTTAGTTATAACTAACTAGTCCCTCCACTCAAGTAGGAATCTAGGAATATTCCTAACCCTTCATGATTAGGCACATGACTCTAGAAATTTACTAAAATGCCACACTTAGCCAAAAATACCCAAATAAATAATTAGAAGAGAAAATATTAGCTTTATTGGAGAAGTAGGGTTACAAATAAGTTATATTGTGCCTTGAGTATGTCTACCTACCTTTGTTCATACTACCCCATCAAATACACGCTGCCATAAAATTTTATAACCATTGTCCACTAATTACAAAATAAATCAATACCATTATATACCTATGGCATGTGGCATCCTCAACCTCTTATATCTATCAAACAACTACAATTTAATAAGCAAACTAATTTACACAACTACCTATACAGATAAATTCAATAAAGTACGATCATTTTATAGGAACGAAATCGTAAAGCAGACTACTCTAGAGGGGGGGGTGAATAGAGTAGGCAGCGGAATATTGCTATTTAAAAACTTGTTGGCAGTTAGATCACAGAAATAATAATAATCACAAAGTAATAACTGTAAAGAAAAGAGTTCAGAAGACAATGCAAACACAGAGATTTATACTGGTTTTCCTCTTGTGAGGACTAGTCCAGTCGGAAGAACTTTAGCTTCCAGTTGAATCCACTATTGGAAAATTTCACAAGTTTTCATACGAAGTCCTTGCAACTTCTACAGACGCGAGCTTTGATATGAAGAACTCGACCAACTTTAGTTTTTAAGAGTCTTTCTTCAATCAAGTCTCTGATTACAATTTTTGTGAAATCTTCTAGACCACACCGTACCGACAAATTGACTAAAGAATTGTAACTGGCTTGGGATTTAAAAATGAAAGCTTTTAGAAAACTCTTTGGAAGAAACGTACAATTTAGAAGAAAAGAGATAAAAGTGAATGAGTGATTTTAAATGATCAGAATTCCGTACTATTTATAGTTTTTGCAAAGACAGAACTCTGGCAGAATTTGGGCAGAATTCGGACAAAATTCTATGTAATAAACCGCAACTGAAGGGAGACCAAGTTCAAAAACCAATGTTCATATAACGTTCACCTTGGCAGAACTCTGGCCGAGTTCTGTCAGGGTTGGTATGATGGAACTGGGGATTCCCAGGACCCTTTCTTTGGTGTGCGTATTGATCGATAGAAAGTTAAACAGATCTAATACGTGTTCTAACCCTTCATAGGCGGAAACTAGGGTTCACAAATTATACCTGCGACGGAAAGGAGACAAGTAATTCCTGGCAATCTCGAACGGACGACCCCAAGATCTTCTGCACGTATTCCTTCCTCGAGTTGGACGTCGTGTGGGCGATGATCTCCCAACCTTTTCTTCTCCTTGGCAGCCCTCTCTTTCTCTCCTTACGTGAATCACGAATTTAGAGAAAGTTTCTGATTTTTGATCGGTAATATGGCGGCCAGAGAATAGAGGATATATATAGGCTACGGCAGGGACCATGAGGAGAAATTAGGGTTAGGCCTCCTAACGGATCTGGATATCCCGTGTTCAGTCCGAACACACAATACAGGCCCATTAACAATAGCTCAGTCCACTAATGAGCTATTGTTGCACTACCTCCCTAATCCCAAATTATGTTTGTGGACTCCTTTTATTATATGCTTGTTTGGCTCCCCATGTTAAGATATCGTATGTCCGTCGATCAAATTAAGTTACTGACAACTATATTGATTCGACATCTTTTATCCTTAAGTAGTACCGCTCAACTTTATTTGTCATGTCGGATATAATCCACCTGCAGGGTTTACATGATAATCCTTATGAGCTCCTTAAGGGGACATCCTCAACCCGATGTATCGGGACATGGATTCCATTTATAATCAACAACCCATCATACATACAATGTTATTACCCAATTCATAGAGGTTGTTGATCCATAATGAATCTCACTCTTTTATGAGTCAAAGTAATGCACACTACATATACATGTCCGTTATTATATCCGGATTAAGAGCACAAGCATCCATAATAACAGAGGTGTTTGTTCTCTTATGTAGTCAGTACAAAGAGAACAACCTCAAGTGGTCCTGTTCAATACACACAAAGTGTACTAGTGTAAACCTATAGTCATGATAGACTAATACCAGATTACACTACAACCTTTCCAATAGATTGTCCAAGTCTATCTAGGTTGTGAACTATTTATATACTCTACAGGAAACTGATAATATGATCTTCTGTGTGACACCACACACCATATTATCTACAATATAGAATATCAGACATTTGCATTAACACTTGTAACAAATATAATATGCAAACATTTGCCATATGATTCTCATTCAAAATTTAAGAAAATAAGGTTACTACAAAAGTGATGCTTTTTGTATATAACCCTAACAATCTCCCACTTATACTCAAAGCATTGCTTTTCAGTATACTGTTACAAATCTCCCACTTATACTTAAAGCCATGCTGCTACACATCTGACTCCCATTCCCTCAACATGACTGTCAAAAGCCTTAGCTGGTAAGCTCTTTGTAAAGGGATCAGCTAGGTTATCGGCTGATGCTATCTTGATCACAGCAACTTTTTCTTTCTTTACGAAATCTCGTATCAGGTGGTACTTACGCTCAATGTGTTTGCCTGTCTTATGGGCTCGTGGTTCCTTCGAGTTTGTAACTGCACCACTATTATCACAATAAAGTGTAATAGACTTAGGCAAACTAGGTACCACATCCAAGTCCAACAGAAAGTTTCTGAGCCAAACCGCTTCTTTGGCTGCCTTAGAGGCTGCCACATACTCGGCTTCCATGGTGGAATCAGCAATACATTTTTGCTTGATACTCCTCCACACAATGGCTCCACCTTCTAAAGTAAACACATAACCTGAGGTAGATTTCCTAGAATCCCTATCTGACAGAAAATCTGAGTCTGTATACCCCAAGGGAACTAAACTATCTGCCTGGTAAACTAGCATATACTCTTTAGTCCTTTTCAGGTACTTCAAAATATGCTTTACGGCAGTCCAGTGCTCTTATCCTGGGTTAGACTGATATCTGCTGACCATGTCTACGACAAAACAGATGTCTGGTCTCGTACATAGTATTGCATACATTAAGCTTCCTACTACTTAAGCATAAGGAACTGCCTTCATGTTCTCTATCTCTTTAGGTGTCCTCGGACACTGCTCCTTCGATAGAGCAATTCCATGTCTAAAAGGTAAGAAACCTTTCTTAGAATTTTGCATACTAAAACGAGTTAGTACAGTATCGATATAGGAAGCTTGGGATAAGCCCAACATCATTTTCTTGCGATCTCGTAGAACTTTGATCCCAAGGATGTGACCTACTTCTCCCAAGTCCTTCATATCAAACTGTTTGGATAACCATACCCTTACATCAGATAATACCTTCATATTGTTTCCAGTAAGCAAGATGTCATCCACATAAAGTACTAGGAACACCACCACGTTTCCGTCACACTTTCTGTATACACATGATTCATCCTGACATTGATCAAATCCATAGGATTTTATCACCTGATCAAAACATATGTTCTAAGATCTAGAAGCTTGCTTGAGTCCATAAATGGACTTCTTGAGCTTACAAACAAGATGCTCCTGGCCCTTTTCAATGAACCCGTCTGGTTGCTTCATATAGATGTCTTCCTCAAGACTTCCATTAAGAAAAGCTGTCTTGACATCCATTTGCCAAATCTCATAATCGAGATGAGCTACAATAGATAAAAGAATCCGAATAGACTTAAGCATGGCTACAGGAGAAAGGTTTCCTCATAATCGATACCCTCTCTTTGAGTAAAACCTTTTGCTACAAGCCGAGCTTTAAAGGTTTCAACCTTACCATATGATCCTCTTTTTCTCTTATAGACCCACTTGCATCCAATGGCTTTTACACCAACGGGTGGTTCTACAAGCTCCCAGACCTGATTAGAATCCATATATTCTATTTCAGATATTATTGCTTTTTTCCAAGACTCTGCATCTTTATCTTAGAGTGCTTCATTATAGGTACAGGGATCATAATCTTGTTCCTCAGGGACGAAGTCTGACGACTCTCCCAAGAACATATATCTATCAGGTTGTATCACAACCCTCCCACTACGACGAGGCGCTATCGGTTGTAGTGTAACATTTGTGACACGTTGTGCAGTTATTTATGGTTCATCCTCTTGTACTGTTGGTACTGAAGTACTTGGTGTCTCACGTCTCAGTTCTTCTAGAACAACTCAACTTGTGGGTTTATGGTTCATCACATAGTCTTCCTCTAAGAATCGGGCATTGGTGCTAACAATGACCTTCTGATCCTTAGGACTATAAAATAAACCTCCTTTCGTTCCTCTTGGATAGCCTACAAACAAGCATACTTCTGTACGAGATTTCAACTTATCTGCTTTTCCATTCAGCACATGTGCTGGACTACCTCAAATGTGAACATGTTTCAGACAAGGCTTACGCCCAATCCACAGCTCTGTGGGAGTAAGAGGTACTGACTTAGAAGGAACCAAGTTAAAAATATAAGCTGCACTTTCTAAGGCATATCCCCAGAACGAATCTGGCAAATCCGAATAACTCATCATTGATCTAACCATCTCCATAAGAGTTCTATTCCTTCTTTTGGCTACACCATTCTGTTGGGGCGTTCCAGGTGCAATCAATTGGGATACAATCCCAGCCTCTGATAAATAATCTCTAAACTCTCCAAAGAGGTACTCGCCACCATGATCTGATCGTAATGACTTGATACATTTTCCATAACGTTTCTCCGTTTCAGCCTTGTACTCTTTGAATTTCTCAAAGTACTCAGACTTACGGCGCATCAAATAAATGTATCCATGCCTTGAATAATCGTTAATAAGTGTGACAAAATATTCAAAGCCACCTCTAGCTTGGATAGTCATGGGTCCACACAAATCAGAATGAACCAATTCCAACACATCTTTGGCCCTATACCCCTTTGCCGTAAAAGGCCTTTTGGTCATTTTACCTTCTAAGCAGGATTCACAGACTGGTAGTGCCTCTACTTCCAATGAACTCAAAGGTCCATCTTCAACCAGTCTTTGAATCCTTCTTAGGTTAATATGCCCCAATCGTAAGTGCAAAAGATATGTTTGGTTCATACAAGAAGGTTCTTTTCTCTTATTTAAGTTAGATGATATATTATTTATTTCCATAAGTTGCATTGTGGGCGAAATAGGATTAATGACATACAAATTATCAACCAATGTACCAGAACAGATAAAATGTTTATTCTTTCTAATAACAATATTGTCATTAAAATAAACTGAATATCCATCCTTAACTAACATAGAAACAGAAACTAAATTCCTTCTAAGTGAAGGTGCATAAAGACAATCTCTTAATGTCAAAGACTTATTTCTACCAAAAGATAAAGTAACATCTCCTAATGCAACGAATGATACTTTTGTAGCATCACCCATAAACAAGCATATCTCTCCATCACTGAGCCGTCTGGTTTCCTGGAACCCCTACAATGTATTGCAGACATGATTAGTGGCTCCTGTATCTACACACTAGGTGCCGGTAGATAACACCGCTAAACATGTTTCAACTACTAGTAAATGAGATATACCTTCTTTGTTCCCTTGTTTGAGAAGTGGACAATCAGTCTTCCAATGTCCTGACCCTTTGCACTTGAAATATTTGTCTTTCGGCTTTTTTACCGCGTCTTGAGGTCCCATGCCCTTCTTTGCTGAGTTTGCCTGTTTCTGAATGTTATTCTTCTTCTTACCACCTTTTGGCTTAGAAGTAGAAGCCTTTTCAGAAACAAAAACATGACCACTCTGCCTAAAGAGAGATTCAGCATCCTGTAGCTTTTTTGCAAGTTCTGCCAAACTATACAACCTTTGTTTATATTGTAATTAAGGCAGAAATTGTCAAAACTTTTAGACAGAGTCCCGAGAATGATATCGACCTGGGTTTCCCCATCGATTTCAGCTCCAAGGATCTCCATCTCATTCAGATGACCCATCATCTTGAGAACATGATCCCTTACTGGTGTACCCTCAGCCATTTTTGTATTCATCAAACATTTCATAGCAAACTGCCTAGCTGCTCTACTCTGATGTCCGAAGAGTTCCTTGAGGTTATACATCATGTCATAAGCTGTGGCCATGGCCTGATGCTGATGTTGCAGTACATTTGACATAGATGCCAGAATGTAACACCGCGCCCTCTCATCTGCCTTTTTCCACTTCTTATAAGCCTCTTTGACCTCTTCATCAGAGTTAGCATCAGGCTTAGGTGGGCATTCCTCAACAAGTACATATTTGTACTCCTCAGCAGTCAGAAAAATGCCCAAATTACATTTCCAGTCAATATAATTAGGTCCAGTAAGTTTGTTTTCTTTAAGAATCACCATAAGTGGACTGAAAGAACCCATTTTTAAAATCCCGAGAATCACATAAATAAAATTATGTAGGGCAAAAAAAAACTTTTTTAATAAACTAAATATTGATTCCCTCAAAACAATAATAAGAAATTCACCAACACCTTGAACACCATGAATTTAGCATGCCACGATAGTATGGACGTATACAAATTCAACTTTGTTCAAGTAGACTTTTCTTATTAATTTTAATATCATGTCAATATAACTTTATGACAAATAAAATTAATATGCTGGTCTTGCTCTGGTCATACAAATAATAGCAGTGACTCCGATGGGGAGGATACCATTATTTGTATCTAAGTGTATACCATTACTTAATACTAAGTCCATTACCTTGTAATGAGTTCCTTCAGATGGAGAAGTGAACACATACTAGGTAACTTTCTACAATTATCCCTAAGGAAGTTTGTACTGGTGATCCATAATTATACTCATCTGATATGGAGGAAAGCACTAAGCCAACACGCAAGTATAATTACATCACCTACAAACCAATAATGGAGACCATAGGATTTATACTAAATAAAATCCTCTTCCACTTAGTTATTTAACAATGAGAGTTTTTCTACTAGTTGATATTATGTCCATGTTGTCCATTATTAATGTAGGCTTCGTTTTTCAAAAAACAACCACACAATAATAAACATGCATAATCAGAAAAAGCAAAATGACAAAAATAAAAGAAAATATCCAACTATTATGGTCATCTTTGCTGCTCCGTCCTCAACTATCCGAATCCAAAATCTGGCGCTGCGCAGATCTATACGGGGTTCGACCTGCCCGGTTAGGTCGCGGGGTTTGGGGCAGCGCCCCGATTTTTTTTTTTAGGTTTTGGCTGTCGATTCCTTCATCGAAAATCATCCGTCTGCCTCTGGACTGCTTAAACCAGCATCTCGTCCGGTGTCAGAAACAACCACCACCGCCATCACGCTTGATCAAAAATAATTAAAATTACATAAATCCTATGCCTCCTGAAGGTGTTCACACATAATCTAGATTGAAAAATTAAAATAATAAGCACGATCAACCCTCGTAATTTTAATTACATCCACAACAACAACAACATCCACGACATGTCCGTGGTTTAAACAACACAATAAAAAATATGCATTGGACCATAATAGTTGGATCTAAGATGCCTGCAAAACCGAGTTAGAACAGATCTACATCTACCGACTATTACATAGCGCAGGTTTTATTGGACAACATGGACGTATCAATCAATACGTAGATCCAAAGTGGCTCTGATACCAACTGATGGAACTGGAAATTCCCATGACCCTTTCTTTGGGCTGCGTATTGATCGATAGAAAGTTAAACAGATCTAATACGTGTTCTAACCCTTCATAGGCGGAAACTAGGGTTCACGAATTATACCTGCGACGGAAAGGAGACAAGTAATTCCTGGCAATCTCGAGCGGACGATCCCAAGATCTTCTGCACGTATTCCTTCCTCGAGTTGGACGTCGTGTGGGCGACGATCTTCCTACCTTTTCTTCTCCTTGGCAGCCCTCTCTTTCTCTCCTTACGTGAATCACGAATTTAGAGAAAGTTTCTGATTTTTGATCGGTAATATGGCGGCCAGAGAATAGAGGATATATATAGGCTACGGCAGGGACCATGAGGAGAAATTAGGGTTAGGCCTCCTAACGGATCTGGATATCCCGTGTTCTGCCCGAACACACAATCCAGGCCTATTAACAATAGCTCGGTCCACTAATGAGCTATTGTTGCACTACCTCCCTAATCCCAAATTATGTTTGTGGGCTCCTTTTATTATATGCTTGGTTGGCTCCCCATGTTAAGATATCGTATGTCCGTCGATCAAATTAAGTTACTGACAACTATATTGATTCGACATCTTTCATCCTTAAGTAGTACCGCTCAACTTTATTTGTCATGTCGGATATAATCCACCTATAAGATTTACATGACAATCCTTATGAGCTCCTTAAGGGACATCATCAACCCGATGTATCGGGACATGGATTCCATTTATAATCAACAGTCCATCATACATACAATGTTATTACCCAATTCATAGAGGTTGTTGATCCATAATGAATCTCACTCTTTTATGAGTCAAAGTAATGCACACTGCATATACATGTCTGTTATTATATCCGAATTAAGAGCACAAGCATCCATAATAACAGAAGTGTTTGTTCTCTTATGTAGTCAGTACAAAGAGAGCAACCTCAAGTGGTCATGTTCAATACACACAAAGTGTACTAGTGTAAACCTATAGTCAAGATAGACTAATACCAGATTACACTACAACCTTTCCAATAGATTGTCCAAGTCCATCTAGGTTGTGAACTATTTATATACTCCATAGAAAACTGATAATATGATCTTCTGTGTGACACCACACACCATATTATCTACAATATAGAATATCAGACATTTGCATTAACACTTGTAACAAATACAATATGCAAACATTTGCCCATATGATTCTCATTCAAAATTTAAGAAAATAAGGTTACTACAAAAGTGATGCTTTTAGAAATCTCTTTGGAAGAAATGTACGCTTTAGAAGAAAAGAGATGAAGTGAATGAGTGATTTTAAATGATCAGAATTCCTTTCTATTTATAGTTTTGCAAAGACGACCAGAACTCGGCAGAATTTGGGCAGAATTCAGACAGAATTCTATGTAATAAACCGCAACTGAAGGGAGACCAAGTTCAAAAACCAATGTTCATATAACGTTCACCTTGGCAGAACTATGGCCGAACTCTGGCCGAGTTCTGTCAGGGTTGGTCAGGTTTATTTTATGAAAAAATATTTTGGGTTTTTGAAATCATTCATGAGCTTTTGTAAATAGCAGATGTTTTTCAAAACATAGGTCAATTTAGAAAATGATAGGTCAATTTTGAAAAACGATTTTGGATAGCCTATTTGCCAGTACGACTTGGTGTACAATTTATTCCTAGACTTAATAAAAATAAAAATTACATTGCATAAGGAAATACAGTCTCGAGTGGCAAACATAGCTTCCGTCTTGAGCAGTGTCCAAAACGTCTTGAGTAAACATCTGAATTGTTTCGTATAACGAGACAGAGTTTGATCAATTATTAAAATCAGGTTTGACCATGACTAATGGGCCAACAATCTCCCCCGTTTTGATAATTGACAAACCTTGACCGATATAACATCTTTGGTCTTTATCAATTCAAAATCGTACCTATATAATGTACCAAATTGTTCCTATAAATTGTTCATAACCTGTATCATGTATTCATGAAGATGCTAGATCATATTTCTCCCCCGTTGTCACTTAGGAAAATAATTGTAAAAGAGAAAGCTCTCCCGTAATATATGCACAAGTAACAGTCAGTGAAGAAATACAAAAAAAGAATAAAAACATTTATCACAGGCATGGTATAAATGTCACAGACAGGAAAGAAAATGTGATAAGCAGAGAATGTTTCACAGGCAGTGTAAATAGAAGCAAAAAGATAATGCTATAAGAAAAGCTGAACTAAATAAAATGCTAAACTAAAGCATATAACATGTCCATCAAACAAAAAGTCACAAATCATAACCACATAACTAATAAGAGTACTGATACTAGCTTGGAATGTCAGAGCATTTCTAAGTAAACAAAAGACAAAATCATCATTCTCAAAAGTATGACAAATTAAAAATCATCCTCATCGCCATCGTCATCATCTGCAGTGCCAACATGTCCACCATGTCCGGATGGACCAGCTCCAGAAGTGCCAGCTCTAGAGGTGTGTGGAGTAGCACCAGAAGTACGATACCAATCATAAGCATTCCCTGGCTGGAACAGAGAGTGGACCGCCTCATTATCAATGCAGTAACCAGATACAGAACGGTCTTTAGGAAGAGAGCTAGCAGAGTGACCCATCTGAGCAAATCTGAGATCGGCAAAAGAGTGGCAATAGCTTAGAACGGAGTCACGTCACGGAACTCACGTTCCCCGGAAGTGTCAGCAAAAAAAGTCTGCAGATCCGAGAGGTTCTGATGAATACCCTCAAAAGTCATAGGGTAAGACAGCGGAGGAACTGGTGAAGTAGGAGCAGGTGCAAGAGGTGGAGGAGCAGTGACAATGCTACGACGAGAAAGCTTAAGAAACTTGGGCTCAGGGTCCAGAGCCAAGTGGATAAGTCTATGTCAAAATGCTGAAAGATGCGTGCAATAAGCATCGCATAAGAGAGATTGTGCTCTCTTTCGCGACATCTACCCATCAGCTGAATGATAGTCATAGGGGCAGAAAAAGGAATCCCCTTAAGAATGTGATATAGGGCAGAAAGTTCTAGTGCAGTGATGTCACGACCCGCACCCTAGAGTAAGGGCACGAGAAGTGGGTACGTCCAGCCTACGCCACAGTGTCGACGGTAGAACGCTGTCCTAGGTTACTATCTAATCAACAACTCACGCAATTATATAATGTACTTGTCAAATCTTAACTCCGAACGGAGGACAAGTATAGATAAATGAATCTCAATCACAGTCTAAGAACGATAAGACAACACAGAAGTTTATAACTAAAGACTAACAACAACATTTAAAAACTACTAAATAATAATATCTCAAACAAACTCAAATACAAACTCGTATCTCAAGTTATTACAATTCAAGTTCTAAATATGAAAACTAAACCAAGTCTACTAGCTAGTCTCCCGATCACTCCTGAGTGTCGGGGCCAAAGGTAGCTAAGCCATCTCCTGCTCCAAGGCAAGTAGGGCAAATGTCCTCAGGGCAATCATCTGTAATATTTTCAACAGGTCCAGTCAGGACAGGAACGAGTACATTTTATCAAGAAATTCCAAGTAAATGACAGAGAACTATAAAGAAGTTATAGACAGTTGTATTGATGAATATGGCAGTTTTTACAGGTAGTGATGTAGAGAAACAGTTAAGGTACAATGAAAGTAAGGTAACTAAACAAGAAGAGAAACATAGCAAAGAAGACTGTAAAAACAAGATCAAGCTGAACTAGAGTAACATAATGAGTTTAGATGGTACAATATAAGTCGAGTGTAATCCCAATGTGAGTCTAATATAAGATGAGTCGAATGTAATTCTAATCATTATTCTAATAAGGTGAATCGAATAAGGTGATACGAATAAGGTGATACGAATAGTGATTCACATGATATTCCAATAATGATTCGAATAAATTCTCCAAGTGTGTTTTAAAATACTGAGTTTGACATGTAAACGGCTGTAGGTAATACGGCACAACACACACTCGCGAAGTGTGGGATGGCTATCATTCGAATATTATTCACAGAGGGGTGATTCGAATAGGGGGATATGTCTACATGTCTAATCAGTATTTCCCCGCCCAGTCTAATACAAATGAATCCAAAATCCAACACATAAGACGAATACAAGTCCAACCAACATATGAAGATACGAATAGGGTGATTCGAATAGTGATTCGTATGGTGATTCGTATGGTGATTCGTATAATAGAGGTAAGACGAGTAAGTATGTGTGTCGCATACATGGATTCAGAAATAATAATACATGTTTGTAACAGAGAATCACATACAGCTAACTAGAACTGAAGTACAGTAATTGACAAGTAAATGAAAGAACTATCAGAGAATGTACTCGCCTGCTACTCTGAAAAGAGTAGTGTAATATCAGATGCCTGCACCAGAGTCACAATGTCCTAGATAAAGCAGTACAGGTTACAATATGTTTAAAATAAGATAATGAAGTCTACTATGCAATCT
Source organism: Iris pallida (assembly GCA_029216955.1). NCBI lineage: Eukaryota > Viridiplantae > Streptophyta > Magnoliopsida > Asparagales > Iridaceae > Iris > Iris pallida. Next base: position 37,877 of record JANAVB010024496.1, read on the forward strand.
ACATGATTTGTAGGTCAATCTAGGTCAAAGTCAACTCTAAGTCAAACGTGGTCAACTGTCTAGGGCTTGGTCAAACTTTAGTCAACTAGTCAATTGGGTCTCTATCTAAGCCAATCTCTATAGGCCAACTCTCAACCAACCCATAGACTAGGATACCATATATATTTATCACATAAAACACATCCCTCTATATAATATCACATAGGCTAATATATATGCATACATACCACATCATAGTATCCAGCATATATATTTTTATATATATATATATATTTATATATATAATATATATATTATATATATATATATTTATATATATATATAATATATATATATATATAATATACACATGGAGTGATATAGGGGAGGCATATGTGGATTATGGGTCTATGTGTGATACCACAAGAGTGTGTGGCAAATAAAGAAGTGTATGCAAGGTGATGTGAAGGGTGGAGAGTGGAATGAGTGATTTAATGAAGGAGTGAATGTGTCAATAGGTGCAAGTGTCAAGGTAAGGTAATGCAAGTGTACTAGTGTCAAACATGTGTGTGCAATGTAGAGTGATTGCAAGTGTCAAACATGTTGGTGCTCATGTGTATGTGGCCATGACAGTATCTAGGATGTGTTGTGTGGTAATATACCCATGTGTGTAGTGTCTAATGGTGTAAGTGAATTCTGAAGATAATGGTGCAAATGTGTCAACCAAAATTCAGGAAAAACAGTGCATGAAGGATCTATGGATGGGTTTGTGTGTATATGGAATGAGCTTAAGTGTTCAAGGGAATGAATGCCAAGTTGGTTCTCAGCTATAGGTGTGATGGCATTGGATCTCAAGAATTTGCAACCAGTATATGAACATGGCAATGGCAGTTAGCTAACACATTGAATGGATTAACATGGAAAAATTTAAGCATCAAATTTTAGATTAAAAAGGGATTCAAATGACAGTAAACCATCACACAGGAATAGAGATCTAACAGTTAAACAAATTGACAGTTTGTATAGGTTAATAGTTAACTTCAAGACCCAGCCATGTGTTCTCAGGTTTTTGAAAAACCAACTTGACAGTGCAAATAAAGAGAATCAGAGAACACCATCTCAGGAATTCCCTAAACTAAGTGACAGTGTCATGTTGGAAAACAATATATCTTAGTGTCTCAGGTTTGTTTAAACAGGGGAAAATTGCAGGTTCAAATAGAGAAGAACAACTTAGTTATCACATTGAAATTTCAGTGAAAGGGTGAATACCTTAGCTCCCCAGGAATAGGATCCAGTGTGTCTAGGTAGAACCCTGTGCTTGTGATCACTGGTGACAGTGTTAAAATGGAATAGAAACCAATTCAGTTTCAGGTTCTTTTCATGTAAAACATTTCAGGATTTAGTAGCTTGTGAATTCGAATTTAATCATAAGACAGTTAACAAATTATTTGAATCCTCAAGATTTAACAATGAACTACTTCTCAGTTTTAACATGATTCAGTCTCAGGTTTGTACATAACAATTAACTCAGTTTTCAGGTTTGTTTAAACATAGGAATAATCTCAACTAAATCTCAGTTTTTAGGTTTAAACAGAAACTAATACCCCCTTACATGTGAACCCTTCTTAACACTTTTAATACAGTCAATCAAACTCAGATATCATTTAGATATCCCAGTTTCTCCATTTCAGTCTTCCACATTAAATCTAACTCAGGTTTGCATAGGAATTAACATATAACATGTAGTATTATTTCAGAAATCAAACCTATTTCAGTTACACTGGACTTCTCAGATATCTCAAGATTTCTCAGTAATTAGTGAAATCAAAATTTAACATTTTACAACAGTGAAACAAACCTCATTTTTGCATTCCTGAAAACAAACTTCCCCATTCACCAATTCGAAATCCAAAAAGCCTAACACTAAATTCACAGGTTATAACTTAAGAACCCATAGATTTTTATTAACTGCTCAGCATTTCTCAGGTTCTAACAACATCTCAGTAAATAGTGAATTCGAATTAACATATTAAATCAGAGAACAACATCTCAGTTATCTTTTCCGTTTCTGAAACATGAACTTCCATCTCAAAACCAAAATCAAACCACAGGATTCAACAACAGACATGCATACATATACAATATAGTTTCTAAACTAAAATCAACATTGAATCTTAGGCAAAAATGGTTTCTCAAACCCCTTGACAGTTTTATAAAGTAACCCATAGATTTAAACTCTGATACACGAAATGTTTCCCATTCGAAACTCAAATCAACCATTTAATTTCACAAACAGGTGTACCAGCATGTTCTCTATATGTTCATGGGTCTAGGGGGTGTTCGTGTCTACTAGAGTGGACACGAAGTGTCCAACACTCGAACACACACGAGTACACTGATCAGTGCACAGTTTGTGCACAGGCTCGTGCAGCCTTGTCGAACGACCTAGGTCACGACACGAAGCACGTGGGGTCTCGTGCACGTGTCCATAGGTAGCTGAGGTCTCAGGCTAGAGGTTCAACACTCTGCATCGAGTCCAAAACGTGTCAGTGTTTGACGCGAAGACCGTATCAGTGGGAGAAATTTGCATGTACTGTACAGTACAATATCAGTGCGTGCCAAAATTCGTGTCCGACACGACACTAGAAGTCCTGAAACTTGGGGAGTGACTTGTCAGTCACTGCCCCGAGTCCCACACCAAATTTGGTGGTTCCTAATGGCCTGTGCAGTGAGCACTACACGCGTGGCAGCAGGGCACTGCCACCGTGTCTGCACGTGTATGTGCGTATCCGTTTTGGACACGAGGACACCAAATCTTCAACTCAGTCCTCGGGATTCCTGATCTACAATACAAGACCTAATTTTCCTTTCAATTAGTTTTTGAATTTAAAAACATTTTATTCTCACAAGCATTTCGTCGAACACCTTCTTAATACCCTTGATACGTGTCCGATACGGACACGAAATGGACACTAACTAGTACCAAACCATTCCTACAGCTAGGGTATACCTATATGCATGCATCTATGGAATTAAAACATAATTTCTAGGGTTTCATGGGATTTACCTATTGATATTGAATCTCAATAAAAAAGGGCAAGGATGAGGCTTCTCCTTCAAACTCCAATCAATCAAACGATCCCAAATCCTAGCTAGCAAGCCTCTACTAGCTCCCACTGCTGTAGAGGGTGATGTTGCAATTGATTTGAATCAATTTGGGCTTGATTTGGATATTAGGAAAGGAAAATTATGAAAAACTATTAGGGTTCTTGGCAAGTGTAAAAGAGGCAAGGCTTTTGTAAATAGGACTTTATAGGAAGGGGGAAGGAGTGTTTAATGGCTGCCATAGATTTATTAGGGCTAGATTTTAGGTCTTGTTGAGTGGCTAAGGATTGTCCAACAAATTCTAGGCATTCCTATTGGTTCAAATGTCATAGGCTAACTTTCCATAATATCTTAGAGTAAAATATCTTCCTATAATATCTAGATATAGTAATTATCTCATGACTAGTTAACCTAACCATTCAAGGCTAATCAAGATTAGGCTAAGTTTCTAGGTCAAGACTCAAACTAACAATTAGCACATATTTAAATAATAAAAATTCAAAAGCACCAAAAAGTCAAAATGACCAAAATATCCCTAGGCTAAAAAGTTGTAATTAGTCATCCTAATCACATGATTAGGCTCCCTTGGTCATGGTTAGTCTCTAGGCTTAGCAAAACTAGAGTTTAACTAGTTAACCATCAAAATCACAATTCAACATTTTAAATAGTTTTATAATAATTAAAAATCATCAAAAATCATATCATGACTAAAATAATCATTATTAAATGATTTAAAATACAAAAGTTTAAAATTACCCTAATTGGAAAATTGGGTGTTACAAGTCTACCCTCTTAGAAGAATTTCGTCCTCGAAATTAAGATGATCGTACTCCTGCTAGGTCAAACCCCCAAATCAAACAAGGTCAAGATAATATACAAACTCTGTCCTACTGGTCGTGATTCCACAGTCTCGAACAGGGTAACTATGCTATCTAGCATATCACAAACATATCCTGGCAGGTACTAATGGAAATTACACATGAAGGTGAAAAGAAGGACATGAAGACAGACCTGCTAACCCGTCACCC
>JANAVB010024497.1:0-60217 GCA_029216955.1 Iris pallida
TATATATATATATATATATATATATGGAAAATGGTAATTAGTTTCCGGTATATATTTATTTATTATTTATTTATTTTTTAGGGTGTTCTTCTTACTAGTGTTTGGAGACATGTCTCCAAGGGGACTCGGCCACGGGGACATACTATATAATATATATAATATATATATATATATATATATATATATATATATATAAGAAAAAATATATATATAAGAAAAATATATATAGCAGTTGACTTTTAATCTTTCAAAACAGTCTTTAATTAATAAATAATTAGAATAATTACTTTGCATGTACATTATCTAAGTTATAACATAATCATATATGGACCAAAGCTGAATTATATAGCAGTTTTTTTTAATAGCTTAAAATAAGCCACATAGAAGAATGGAATCTAAAGTGGTCTGTAATTATGTTAAAGTCGTCGTTGCATCAAAACTCTAGATTTCTGATGAAGGGTTAAAATCTCGGTTTGGAAGTATATTGTTACCTAAATTTATTTACTCTCAAGGGGTATTATGAAACTTTAAAATAAAGAAATATATGAAAGTAGAAAATTAGGAAGGGGAAAAACACAAAATATGGAAAGAAAATGGGAGAAGAGAAAAAAGAGGCTATTTTGAGTCTAGATAGATCACGACTAGTTTAGTAGGTCCACAAATGAAATAAGTTTATGGTCAACGAATTTTGGCCCATTCAACTACTAAAATGTCTCTAGACTCTAGGGAACATTGATCAATACAAATATGTGGTCATATTTCGGTTACATAATTTGTCTCTCACATTCCTCAATGACCAGTATGTGGACAAACTATAATAAATAGTCACATTCGCGTACCAATTATTTTTATAATATTACTAAAAATTAGACAAAAATTTAAATTATATTAAAATATATTTAATTATTATTTGTTATAGATATATTTTTAGAATTATGAATATGTGTTTAGTTATATAATATTATGTAGTTAGTTTAAATATAATTCAAATATTGAATATAATTTTTGAATTTGTTATATGTTTAGATAGGTAGAAGCGTTTTAGATTTTATTTTTTCTCCTTACTACGTAAAAAATACAAACGTGGTAGTTAGAAAATTTTAGTTTTTTAATTAATTAATGGACATATACATACAATTTAGATGTCTCGTTTTCAAATCATTTTCAAGTCATATTATAGTAGAGTTATAAATTCCATAAAAAAAGTGTTTTATGAAAGCTAGCGTCTTATACTTTTCCTACAAAGTTTTTTTTTTTTTGAAGTTGCTTAATAACTTGTAAAAAAATATTATTTTACACATGGATGGGGATCTCACTTGAAAACAATTGGCGAAGTTGACGTTTATTCATGCAAGTGCTATTCACATATTTAGTTTGTATAATATAATCTACAATGTCAGCTTTTCTTTGTTGTGCTGTGGATGTTGGCAGTGACTAGTTCAGTTGTTTGGCATCGGAAGAAGATGTTATTAGGAAAATCAAATTCTTTGAAATTCTGTACTCGTGACTTTCTTTCTTTTTTGTGCATTCAAGAGGTTATTGACTTAAAGAAATAGTGTAGTTATAATATATATAAAAAATGGGCTTTCTAACGTGTCTATATTTAACTTTTTCTCCGGTCATGTTTCCTTCATAGATTCAATGAATCGAACAAAAAGTTATTTATTAATTTTCTTTTTTGGTAGATACAAACTTGAAAAATATTTTTCAAACAAAGAAACAAATAGCGGAATAGACGGTTCATCTCAAAACCCATATGATTTAGTTTCTCTTCTCTTTTTTCAACATTTATTATAAAAATTTAGGACGATGATATTTGTACTCAAATGTGTGATTACATATTTCTTCTATTACTCTTGGTCTCTCATGATATTATTTTTATTTTAAATATAAATATATTTTTGAAACATTAATATATTTTTTGGCTTAATTGTAACTTCATATCCTCAACTATTTCGGTTTTTCAAGTTCATATCTAAAATTTTTTTACTCAACAACTTAATACCATCAACTATTTTACATTTTCAACTTCATATCCTAATATTTAAAAATTCGAAAATACCATTGTTCTTCTCTCCCCCTCCTAGCCCCCCCCCCCCCCCCCCCTCCCCCCCCCCCCCCTTTCCGGACACCATCCTCCCTCCCGCACAGCCTCCCACCCCGGTTCCCCCCACCCCCTCCTCCCGCGCTGCCGCGCCCCAGGAGGGGGAGGCGAGAGGGAGGGAGCACGGGACAGGAGGGGGGGCTGGGGCACCGAGGCGAGAGGGGGGGGGGGGGGGGGGCTGTGCGGGAGGGGGAGGGGGGGTGGAGGGGGCCCCGTTAGAGAGTGGGAAGAGGTTAGGAGTAGTTTTTAGTTTTGAGTAAGGACATTAGTGTCCAAAAAAACTCATAGTTTAAAAAAAAAAAAGTTTAGGATATCAAGTTGAAATACGAAAATAGTTGAGGTTATCAAGTTACAATTAAGCATTTTTTTCTTTCATGTACTAACCAAACATGGAAAGAAAAATCAAATAATTTTTTTTTCTTGTTTTATCAAACACAAAAATAAATAAATTATGACATAACCCTTAATTTTATATTTTCAAAAAAATTATATTTTTCTTCGGAGAATAAGGAAGACATTGGTGCACGAGGAAGAGGGACACCATCTATGAATAAGTCAAATTGAAGAACATAGCTTTAGCATGACAAGCACATTAATACGTAGAAGCAAGTCATATTATATTATAGACAGTTCTCCATTTTTTGCAACCGAGTCATAAGACAGAAGGATCGAAAGGATTTAAATAACACAGTGTACGTACAATAACAATGACAACGACAACAAGCCTTTTGGTTTTTGTACCACAATTTTGCGGTAGATTAAAATTAATTATAATTGTACAACAACAACAACAACAACAACAACAACATTATTATTATACTGATCTAAATTGACTATGATTAGGCCTAGGTTTTTCCTCATAGCACCTTTTGAAACGTTCAAATAATTTCTTACGTGTGACAACATTAATCTTTTCTTATTGCATGCCTACACTTTCAAAGTTGGAGATTCATTTTCTTGTCCACTTCTTGTAGGTAAGAATCATAAAAGCAACACCCCCTGAAATTTGATTTAATTCTTTATTTCCTTGTACATCTCGCATTTTTTCAAAATTTGCTTATTGCTAACTCTAACTTATGTAAAAGAGGCTCCTAAGTTGTCCGTTCGAAGGGTGTGACCGTGCTGGTCCGCGGTCACGTAGTGTCCAACCATTGGCTTCTCGGCCTGAGGTGGGCCCAAGCTAGCAGGGGACCAGTGGCTGACTGTCACGTCATTGCAGGCCAAGACGATCGCTTCCAAGAAACGGGCCAAATATCATTCAAGAACCAAGTCACAATGCAAACTAAAAAAATAAAAAATTGGTACTTATACAACAACAATAAAAAAATTATAATAACTCAAGGTAATCGTGTTACTCATATTAAATTAGATTTTGTTTAAAATTATTGATGGTTTTCAAAATGAAGGAGATCTTGTGACAAAAACGTCCAAAATATTTTCGAAAACTATCTCAAATTAAATTGAAATAAGCTTCCAAATTCTTTGGTAAGTTGTGCTATTATCAAACAAATGAGGATACCGCTTTTTGAGAAAAAAAGAAATGAAGCTGTTGTGATAAGTAATCACAAATCATTTGTACTTTTAAATATCCTGAAGTTTCAAAATTTTATGATCCAATATCATTGTATTTTTTTTAACAATTTGATACCATAAACTTTACAAATAGTAAGTTTTTCTCAGGTTAACATCAAACTTCGCGGAATATCAACTTTTTTGTCCCTAATGAAATGGAAAATTAATTATAATCCTAAAAAAAACCGCTTAAACAATAAAGAAAAAAAAATTCAAACCCTAACATTAACTTAACACAGTACCCCCCCTTCCTATCGTCGGGTGTTGTTCTCTTTGCCTCTGCTAGCGACCTCCTAATCATCGTCTCTCCCCTTCTCCCTCTCTCCATCAGGCCAACCCATGTTGCTGTACTTAGATCTGTCAATTGGGCCGACCAGTCTAGCACGAGCCCAGCCTGAAAAATTGGCCCATGTGCCGGTCCGGCCCGATTAATTGTGGGTCCGGACCGGACCGGCCCCGTATATTGGATCGTGCCGAGCCACATATATTGGCCCATAATATAGACTCGGCCCAGCCCGGCCCGAGGTCCAAGCCCGGCCCGGTCCGACCTGACCCGACCCGCAGCTCTTTGATCCCTATTGCAACATCTCCTGCACAATCTCTTTGATTTATCCCAAATTCTACCAGCTAACACGAGTGTTGTCACTTTCACAAGGAAAAGAAAAGAAAAATATGTACACAACAAACACTCTGCCTTCACAACAAAGATTCTGCTCTCCAAATATGACTTGAACCACTGCCTAAAGCAACAAGTGCAAGTGGTGGTGGCCTCTATTATTATTATGATTATATAGTAGTGAATTGAATTGAAATGAAATGAATGTTTGAACTGAATTGATTTGAAATTCAATTCAATTCATTTCAATATATATTAGTTGCAAGTTGCTGCAACAACAACATACATGCATGCATCCATTCATGTGCTTAGTCAAAGTCAGTAGTTGGTTGCCATTAGCTATAAGCTTCACCGTGCATGTCACACTTTACTTGGTCACATATATATGGCCAACCATGTAGAGCCATTTATACAAAAATATTGATTGATCAATGAAATAAAAACCCATGAATGATATATGTATATAGCATACACTGAACTGAATTGAATTAAAATGATGGCCTCCAGTGCGACCCGGCCCAGTCCCTTATATTGGGTTGCGTCCGGTCCGGCCCGAAACCCGTCGTGCCATGGGTTATGTGCCGGACTGGGCTTAATATTTTCATCCATAGTCCGGCTCGGCCCAGCCCGCTACAATCATGGGCTCAAGAGGCCCGAGTCATGTCCGGCCTGGTCCACTTGACAGCTCTAGTTGTTGTGCAACAATCACTTTTGCAATCAATTGCAGCCATTATAAATTTCGAGGTTGTGTATTCAGGTACCTCCTAGTAACGGGAAGTGGAGGTGGAGGAGGTTGGGGATAGTTTTATCTTTATCTTTTCTAAGTGAAAATTTGGAATTAAAAGTTGTTGTTTTTTTTTTTTGTATTCTTGGGATATTCTGGTTAGATTATAAATATATGTTTTTCATTCCCTTTTTTTGAACTCAAGTTGTACCTGTGTTCATTGTATTTTATTGAGAAAAATTAAGTCTACAAGTACAATATAACCTCTACAATATACCTCGATAATTTAATATCTAATAAATTGATAATTATGCAAAATAATATTTTTGTCAATACTAACTTAGAAACAATGTAAATTAATAATTTCACTAATTCTAAAATATTACATCAGAAAATTCTGTTAGAAATTTTCTTCAAAACTTCGGATTAAAATCTGCAAGAAAATTAATTAAATTAAAGTTACCGGCCTCCGGGGAAGTCGCGCACGAAGCACTGCCCTAAGAGTTAGTTCGGGTCTATGTGCAGACTGAATCCGAACGTCCCTAATGATAAAATTCCCGCTCCACCGGAATCTCGTTGCCGCACACGACGTCGAGAGAATGACCCCGACTTAGCTCCGTCCAGAGCAACAAACACTACCAAAATAAGTCATATCAGCGACGTATTTAGCGACTCCAAGAAAGAACGTCGCTAATTTTTGGGGGTTTAGTGACGTTTATCTAAGACGTCGCTGTTTGTAGCCAACAGCGACTAATAGCGACGTCTAGCGGCTACAATTTGTTAAATGGAAATCTGCGTCGCAAGTTCGTCGGTACACGTCGCTGATGTAGCGACGTGTAGCGACGCATTTTAAGCAGCATCGCCGTTTATTAAATATCAGCGACGTTTAGCGACGGCCGAGAAGGACGTCGCTAAATGTTTCATATAGGCAGCGAGGGTTTCATTTTCGATCATTCACAAATTCTCCCCCCCAATTTTTTGTGCGCTCCTCCTCCTCCGCGACGCTCCTCCGACGATTTCCCTCCTCCGGCCTCCTCCTCCGCGGCGCTCCTCCGGCGATCTCCCTCCTCCTTCTCCTCCTCCTCCTTCCTCAGGTAGCTCCTCCTCAGGTAACTCTCCCCTGTCCCCGCTTTCCATTTTCTCCTCGTCTTCTAGCTCTCTCTCTCGCTTATAGTTCGTGTCCACGAGAGCGTGGACTCGCTGCGGGGGACACGAGACTCACAGTGAACTCGCTGCGGGGGACACGAGAGCATGGACTCGCTTCTAGTTCGTGTGACACCTATTTTGTTGGTTTGGACACGTCGTGTCCCACTGTGTGGACACGAGACTCACAGTGTGACACCTATATACTGATACTGGGAGTTTTTTGGGCATATCAACTGTCAATTTGATATTTTGCTTGAATTCGAATTCTAATTTAGGGTTCGAGCCCTATTTACTGATACTGGGAGTTTTTTTGGGTATTTTCAGGGTTTTGAAATGATGAATAAATTGACTAATAATTATTATCGAGCCCTATAAAATTTTCAGCTATGTCACGAAGGATGGATACTAATCCTGTGAATGAGTTTTCTCCTAAGTATTCTCGACAGTTGAGTATGATTTAGCTCACTGACATTACTGAAATATGGAATGATTAGTGTAGGGTATGTTGGTCAGGTTTTGGCAGAGTTGGGATATGATAGTATGCATGTTACAATTAACAAGGAATGTTGTTGACACCAAATGTTGCACGACAGGTTACTTGAGTAACCTGGAATGTTTTACCTACTGAAACAAATGGTTTGGGCAAGGGTGTGTATAGGTTTGTCATCAGATGGTATGGAATTTTGCCTGCCAAGTTCTGAACAGCAGTCCAGGCTGCCTGCTTAGTTGAAAGTCTTAATTAGACTTTCTGTTCAGTACCCTTTGACTGAATTAAGTTGACCTGAATACCAATTTTAAATCCTAAATCTAAGTCTGCCTGTTGTTCAATTCATGACAGGTTATCTTGTTAACAGTAAATGCCTTCCTTTTTAATATGTGTGAAACTCAGAGGTAGGATAAATCCAGTACAAATTAGGGACTGTCATGTTCAGGCAGTTGGTACCAGTATTTAAGACTAGTTTGATTTGTATAATTATCTGCCATTCGACTGGCGAGACAGAAATCTATGTATGACATTTGCTATAAGGAATTTGCATTAATCTACGGTACGACATCGTGATCAGGACATAGTCCCTGCAGCCATTCGACTGGCGAGGCAGAAACTATGTAGCCGTAGATAAAGTTGACTGTCCTCCGACCCCCATCTCTCGACAATGATGATACGACAACCTATCACTACATCTTTTAGTAGTAGATAATGTCTTAGTATTACATTATGTGGGTTCATCTTGATTCTGTTACATCCTTCAGATACTAGATTCGATAAGAACATATACTACACCATATGTACAGAACATATATGATTCAAACTAATGTATGCTAGAATGAATTTTGGGTTGTGTTCTGAGCCATTCGTCCCCACACTTGGCAATTATGCATGTGAAATATATCGTTGAAGAACATAAAACTTGTGGTCGTACAATCGTCACTTTCGCGCGTCAGTTCATGTCGGTCTTCACTTTCTGCAGTAATTATCTTAAAATGGATATGAATTACTATCTGCAGAACCGTTTGTGGATATACAATCGTCATCCTAATGAATTATTATCTGTGTCAATCTTTGCAGAATTATCTTAAAATGGATATGAATTACTATCTGCGGAACCGTTTGTGGATGTACAATCGTCATCCTGATGACATGTGCGATGTGCGGGATGAATTTATACAGGGTGTGCAACAGTTCCTGCAGTTTGCCAAGGCGTTCCCTCAGTATATGGACCGTACAAAAATTAAGTGTCCATGTATGAGATGTCGCAACTTGAAATATCATTCGGAAGTGGATGTGACATATCATTTGTATTCGAGGGATTTCATGCCAAATTATTATCAGTGGATCGCACACGGAGAACTTGTGCCTTTAGCCTCCGAGCCGGAGCCTTATGTGGAGCCTTAACGAGATATTTGAATGATGAGGAACTAAAGGCTGCCCAGTTATATATATATTACTCAACTGCGAAGAGGATGAAGTGGAAAAGCTAGAGTGGTAAGTGAAAATCTTCAACGTTCAAGTCATCTATTTGTTGATTACGTTATTATAATTTAACGAGTATATCCCGATATTTATTGGTTTTCAACAAATTTAATGATGAGGTGAGGTCAAGTAGACCATACATTGCAGATAAAGAAGTAGAAGAAGAAATGAGACTTCATTTCCCGTCTTGGTTGACTGCATATGTACGTAAGAAGCTAGTTAGAATCTACCTCCATTCACAACTGCACAAGAAATAACTTAACATTAAACTTAATTTTGTATCTTTTCATGTTTAGGTCGATCGTCCGGACGTCATCCTTGAGAATGAATCTATTAGAACTCTTGCCAAGGGACCAATTTATGCCGTCAAAATATGGTCAAGTTATTGCGTGAATGGGTTTAAGTTCAAGTTAACAAATGCTCTCATCAGAGATAGCTTCCTGGATCTTGATTCCACAAAAAACAGTTGCTTGTGTATCAAATCTACAAACTACAAAGATGTCACTCCAGGCAATGATTTCTATGGCGTCTTACGGGAGATCGTGGAATTGACGTACAACTATGGCATAGAGCCTGCAAAGATCGTGTTGTTCAAAGTTGATTGGTTCGATCCCATACAAGATCAAGGATGAAAAATTGACAAGCATGGTCTTGTGGATATTAACTACCGTCGTCGATACCAAGGATACGAACCATTTATCCTAGCAAGTCAAGCTCAACTCGTATATTTTACAACATATCCTAGACGGGGAACAACGAGGTACGACTAGTGGGCAGTATGCAAGACTAAAGCCAGAAATACCTACGACGTTGACGAAGTGGCTTATCAGGAGGACGAGCTGCCTATTGTACCAAATACAGTTGATGTCGACTCAGCAGAAGTTCCCCATTCAATATCTACTTGTGTAGAAGAGGTACAAGTATCCGAAGGGGAAGACGAAGGAGATGCTAGTGACGATGAGGAGGAAGAGGAAGAGGATGAGGAGGAGGAGGAGGCAAACGAAGAAGATAAATTTTCAGAGGATGATTGAGAAACTGTGATTTTGATGTATTCATATTTCTGTAATCTTAAATTATGAACTATGATCATTTTTGAAAACTTAAATTATGAATTCCAATGTATGCAGATATTTCTAAACTGTCATTGTATTTATTTATATTTTCAATCATAAACTGTGATTTTGATGTATTCATATTTCTGTAGTCTTAAATTATGAACTCTAATGTTATTATCAGCATGGCAGGACGACGCGGAGGCACCTCAGGACGACGCGGAGATAGGCCAGGACGAGCCGTGTCCTTAGGTGGGCAGAGAGCTCCGTTACCAGAGGATGGCTCTGGACCATCGTCTGACCCGAGCACTCCATTGTACCATACGGTCGTAGGTCCGGGTGGCAGTGCACCTGCGACGAGCAGTTCCAGGCTTGCTGATCATACTACTTCCCCTAGCCTTCCTACCGCTGACAGCAGCATGGCGGGTGGGGAGCAGGTGGAGGAGGTAGTCCCTACTCCCGCCCGGGCGGATCCATACCAGAGCGACCCTCCATGCGCACCTCAGGACGAGACGAGGATGGAGATTTGGGCCGACGGTCCTACGAAGTAAGTTAAATGAATATATATATATATATATATATATATATATATATATATATATATATATATATATATATATATATATATATATATATATGCATGTCTGTATATCTATATATATTCATTAATACGTCGGTTATCGTTGTATACAGATATCGTCCCTCGTCGGTACAGAGAGCGTTGGACTCCTTTCTAAGGTCCAACTATGGGGGTCCGTGGATCAACTACTCGGATGCCTCGGAAGAGAGGAAGGCATTCTGGTTTGCCCACTTCAAGGTAACTAAAGATAGTTAATTTAGTATGATTAATATAATTTTAAGCATTTTTTAGAACTTATTATTTTAATTTGTAATTCTTGTAGAGGACTTATTTTTATCTACCACACCGGGCCGAGCAGATTGAGAGACAGTTTCCTGCCGTCGCCGCCAAGTTGATCCGTGATGCAATTGACGATCAGAAAGCTCGTCAGCGCTCCGGAAAGCCGATTGCTGGTTGGATCACACCTGACCAGTGGACCACGATGAGGGCTCGATTTGAGGAGCCCCGGTACAGAGAGCGGTCGGAGAAGGCGAAGACGGCTAGGACGAGGGCCGAAAAGTGGTGTGGTGGATCGATTCCTATGACGGAGCATTTCCGTCGTCTGGTATGTAATTTATTGTAAAATATAATATTTTATTGATAGTAGGAGTATATAATTTTTTATTTTACTAAAGAATAAAATATAACAAACACGCAGGTGAAGAGGGGTGAGGACGCAAACATGGTGACCGTCTTCCTGGCCACCCATCGGAAGGACGGGAAGCTCATCGACGACCGGGCTACTCAGAGCTATGTAAGTACTAATTTAGATTTCGTTAATTTTTAACACAACTTAAAGAATATACAGATAACCATATACTTAATAATAATTAAATATTTTAGACGTTTATTAGGCTAATTTAGGTAAGTACTGATGTATAGAGATGCACAATGATTTCTAGGAAGAGTATGTTAGGCTACGTGATGAGCGTGCGAGTGCTAGTGCACCGGCAGAGGGAGGGGTTGGTACATCGCAGCCCTCTCCGCCTCAGTCGGAGGACGAGCTCTGGAAGACCGCTGTTGGTGGTCTTCAGAGGGGTACGTACTACGGTACGGGGTCCTACGGCGCATTTGTTGCGACGCAGGCATCCAGGGCTCCCTCTTTCAGTGCGCATTCACAGCCGTCACAGGCCGAGTCGTCCCGAGTCGAGGAGACCATTGTCCGCCAGATTGCTGAGCTGCGCGACGATATGCTGAGGAGGATTGTTGAGCAGCCAGGGTCTCAGGCGCAAGGGGACGCTGCGTCGGTCACCGCACGCTTTGACGAGCTCGAGCGCACCGTGCAGCACGTACAAGGGACACATGAGTCCATTCACGACACCGTTACTAGGATAGCGGCTTGCATGGAGCAATGCAGCGCCAGACTGCGAGCCCTAGAGGAGACGCGGACGCACCCATCTCCAGCGGTTACACTGCCTCCTTCTCCAGCGATTGCATTGCCTCCTCCTTCATCGTCGTCGGTGGTTCTTACACCGGAGCAGTATACTTACCTTCTTTTCAGGAGCGGTGATGCTCCTCCTGATCAGCCGTAGTCAACATATATATTGTTGTGTGATGGCCCATTGTTGGGTCTTTTATGTGGTTATACATACATTATTCTTATGTGGACCATTATGTTTGACATTGTTGTTACAAATTTTCATATATCTGTGTTGATTGATGAGATTGTGTTTCAAACGTGTTCGTGATTGTGTGTATATGTGTTGTTTGATACTGTGTTCATGATACACACCGTCGTTGTTGTAACAAATGGTGTAGGGGATGCTGCAAATGCTGCAAATGCTGCAGGGGATGCTGCAAATGCTGTAATTTTTTTTTTCAATATTAGCGACGTTCAGCGACTCTCAGCGACGTCCAGCGACGAAGGTAACGTCGCTAAGTAAGTATAAGGCATGTCGCTAACTGTGATGAATACCGTCGCTGATCGTCACTAAACGTCGCTACGTAGGACGTCGCTAAACGTCGCTATATGTCGGTACTATAGCGACGTAGCAAAGTCGCAGAACGTCGCCATTTGGCTCTCAAGCCAGGTCAGCATCGATGCATGTCAAGTCGCTCAACGTCGCTAGGTTGCGTCGGTAAATGATGACGTTTTACGTCGCTGGTAGTCGCTGAATTAGCGACGTGTCCGCGTCGCTGAGTGTCGTCGCAATAGTGACGTATTGCGACGTTTTGTTGTTTAGCGACTAGGTTAATCGCGACTACGTGCAAACGTCGCTAAATACGTCGCTAATCGATATTAGCGACGTATTTTTCCTATTTAGTGACGTCCTGTGGCGTCGCTGATTTGACAGATTTTAGTAGTGAAATGAAGAACAGTATTTCAAGAGGGAAGAGAATTTGAGAGAGAGAGCTTTCGCAATAATCCTTTTTTTTTTTCATATCAAAGAGAGGAGGAGGAAACCTCATTATATAGGCTATTGCCAAAGGATGGAATAATGAGGATAATAAAATAGCCTATTAAATTTTAACGTTAACAAAGTTCAAATGAAAAATCATGTGGTACATTGTACCTAGACATGAGTTGATGTTACAAGTTTAATGGGTTCATAACGGTCAAAATTATTGTAAGGGAGTTGAGCTTTTACTAGCTCATGTGTGTGTGAACATAACACACATACAACTAACAAATTCCATATAACGCGCACGTAAACATGGTAAAAAAATTCATATGACTCAGTCATTTTTTAAATTGATGGTATATTGGATTTCAAATCTTGTTTTTTCTTAACACAGTAAGAAGTTACTTTTTGTTTTCCCATATTACAAAAAATATATTCAATGTCATTACTATTTTTAGATTTTTTTCTTCTCAAAATGAATTCTTTGGTAGAACTATCATAATCATTTCCTATATATGCTCTTAATTATCTGCTCGTTAGTTAGCATATTTGAATTTGTTAACTTATGTAGACATTTTGCTAGCTTAAATGTTCATAAAATGTAATGATGATTACATTGAACAATGTTCACTATATTTTTAGGAAAAAAGTAGATTTATGAATATTATTGCATTAAATTAATATATAGAATTGTTAGTTCCTAAAACTAAATACAATGCATAGAATTTAAGAAAACAAAAAAATATACCAATAAATTAACAAGTTATTAATTAATCAATAATTAAAGAATTGGTAATTTACCAATTATCTAATATTTGCTCTATTAATATTTATTTTGGGTCCCACGACTAAGTAATTTATAAAGATTTAATTGTTCTAAATCATAAAAAATAATTTGTAGTATCACATTGTAAAAAATAAAAAAATTATAGCTTTTAAGTACAAGTTAGAATTGCATTAATTAAATTTCGTACTCAAAATAGAGGAAGAATATATTTTTTTTTATCCTTCTCTTTTTGTTTTAGGCTTTTTTTTTTAAATGCACATAATTGATACAATTCAGAAAGAGCGAATACTAATAGTATATATTATTATATTATTTAGTACTATTATTAGAATGATTAAAATACAACTATAATAACTATAATTTTTATTAAAACTATTTAGGAAGACTAAAAGATATTCACCTTCGTTATCATAAACTTATTATTATATTATAAATTATTATATATATTATTTTATACTTGCATACAAGATTACTTATAAAGGTCAAACGACAACTTTAAGTAATTATTTAGCTGTCATTATTAACTTAAAAAAATAATTAAGTTTATTAAATTTACTATATATATATTATTTTATTCACTCAGAGCATTAAAAATTTATAAAATTATATGCAGAGCACAATGTTTCTAAAAATAGCATATAGAGCATGAAAACTTCCATCCGAAGGGCGTTTTTATTTAAATATTAATTTATATTAACGTCCATTTAACGAGTAAACGAAAAAAGCAAACTAAATAAAAAAAAATTTAAAAAAAAGGAAAACGCCCATCCGAAGGGCATTTTGTATCATTATTTAATTAATTTTTTTCATCGATTATTCCCCGCGGCAGGAAAGTAAAATAAATTATTTAAAAAAATAAAACGCCCATCTGATGGGCGTTTTCCTCTGTACGATTATTTTCCTCGTTTTCACCGCCATGAAAAAAAAAATTAAAAAAAAGCGAAACGCCCATCTGATGGGCGTTTTCCTCTGTACGATTATTCCCTCGTTTTCACCGCCGTCGAGAAACCGAAAATAACAAATTTGTAAAACATGAAAATACACAGAAATGCTAGAAAGAAGGAAACAAAAAAGAAGCATTAATTACACTTGACTGCAAATACACCAACAATTAATACATAAGAATCTAACCAACACCAACACTTAATACATTAAAAAAAAAAAAAAAAAAACCCAAACACAAAACGCCTTTCACATGGGCGTTTTCCCATGCTTTTTTGCATTTAAATCCCTCTAAACCAACCATATTTTACATATAGGTCCCTCCAATGCAAAAATAATGAGGGACCTATATGCAAAAACAACTTTATTTTGTTGAATGGGACAGTAGTAAAACAAATAATAAGAATAAGAATAAAACGGATAACAAATAATAGGAATGACAACTTTATTTTGTTGAATGCAAGGAATATAACAATTATTGAATAGCTTTATTTTGTTAAATGCAGTAATAGCTTTGTTTTGTTACATATAGGTCCCTCCATTTTTTACACGGATCACAAATAATAAGAACAAAAAAAAAATGTACAAACTTCCAGAGAAACGCGCCCCGAAAAGCTGCCTCCAGACTGCCATGCAACCAGAGAACAGGTGTAGTGGAGTGAAATGTCCCATCGATGCTCAGGGAAAACGTCCTCTCGAAGGGCGTTTTCTAATTTTTTTTTTTAACGGAGTTAACGGAGGAGGAACAGACAAGTAAACAAAAATATTAAAAAAATAGAAAACGCCCATCGGAAGGGCGTTTTTGTGCTCCCTAAGGGAATAATTCTAAACTTTGTGCTTTGAGTGAGATTTTATAAATGTTCAATGCTTTGTATGAAAATTTCCGTATTTTATACTTACATACAACATTACTTATAAAGGTCAAAAGACGACTTTAATAATTATCTAGCCATCCTTATCTAGCCTTCCCGGTAACATCTTAAGTTTAGTGGGAGATAATTATAAATTATACTTGCTAATTATATGAAAATAAAGGTATTATTAATAAAACTAAAAATATGGAATAAATACAAATAGCCTTTTTTTTAATTATGTATTAGTAAGAAACTAATCCAACGGTCTAAATTCTTCAGGTCCCATTCACCCGCCACGTGCACCCCTCCTCAGACCCTTCTCCGCCGGCGGCCCAACCCATTCCCCAAAACTCATAAAGACCGCCATTCCGTGCTTCCCCATTTCAAAAAAAAAAAATCATTCCATTTTCTTCCCATCGAAGCATCTCCCCACAAAACCCTAACCACAGCGATCCCCATCCATGGACACCAGCACCCGCGCCGCCGACCTCGCCGCCGCCGTCCTCTCCTCCTCCTCCCCGGCCCAGATCTCCGCCGCCGCCGCCTCCGTCTCCTCCTTCCTCCGCAAGCACCCCTCCGACCAGAGCCGCTCCTTCTTCTCCCTCGCCTTCCCCTCCCTCATCTGCCGCCTCTTCGGCTTCGACTCCTCCTCCTCCTCCCCCTCCCCCGCCTCCTGGATCGACGCCGCCGCCGAAAACCAGGACGTCTCCGCCACCCTCTTCGACCTCCTCTCCCCCGACGGCGTCCTCCTCTCCGCGGTCTCCTCCGTCGACCGCCTTTCCCTCGTCAAGTACGTCTTCCCGCCCGAGCGCCTCCCCGAGTGGCTCCGCTTCGCCCTCCAGAACCACGACAGCGATCAGATTCAACTCCTTTCCCCCTTCTGCCCTCTCCTCAAGAACCGCGCGAAGGACGGGCAGCTCCAGCTCAACGTCTTCGAGTACTACATCCTCTGGTTCGCGTACTACCCGGTATGTCGAGGAAGCAGCGAGACTTCCGACGCCGCGACGGTCCGGAAGTCCCGCAGGTTCCGGCTCGAGAACTGGACGTCGTCCCTCCCGTCCATCGTCGCCCCGAACAGGCGCCCCGGGGGGAAGCGCGGCTGCGACTTGTACCTCCGGCTTCTCTACGCTTATCTCCGCGCGTTCGTGCCGAAGAGGGGCTTGGGGAGCTACCAGCCGTACCGGAGCTCGCTGTTGCATTACTCTTCGAGCTACGACTGCTCGGCTTTCGCGCAGGCTGAGTTCTTCGTCCACGCGCTGGTCCATTTCTGGATGGTGGATAACGACTTCTCTCCATTTCCGGTGGCTGTGTGCCGATCGGTCGGGGTTTCGTTCCCTTTCCGTGCGGTTCTCGGCGAGACGCCGCCGACCCCGGGGCTGGGGGACGTGTTGAAGCTGCTGGTGAAGTACATGAATTGTGGCTTGGTTGATGGGAATAGCCGGAAGGTGTTTGACGAAAGGTCCGTGAGAAATGTTTCCAGTTTGCTCGATGGTAAATCGTCCTCCGCTGTTGTCTCGGGAGAGAGTTCGTTTGGGTCTTGGAATTTGGTGATGCAGAGGCCTTTGTATAGGTTCATATTGAGGTCTTTCCTGTTCTGTCCCGTGGGAACTTCTATTAAGAACGCCACCCAGGTGTTCTCACTGTGGACGACTTATATGGCTCCGTGGGAGACCAGTATTGATGATTTTGCTGAGTTTGATGAACCAGGGGATGGTTCTCAGAAGGAGAAGCAGCCAGCTGATGGGAACAATACGGAGGGGAGCAAAGGTGAAGCTGTGTACACACCAATTTGGGAAAGTTATGTGGCGTCCAATTATCTCTTCTACAGCTCATTGGTCGTGCATTTTCTCGGTTTTGCTCACAAGTTTCTTCATACGAATGTAGATATTGTCGTTCAGATTGTTGCAAAGGTTTGTTCTGAACCTATTAGCCTGATTGCGTTCTTACAGTTATCTGTTAGTCATATATTTATGTTCAAAGCTGATTGTAGTTGTAGGGTATATTTAATCATTAGATTCGATTCATGTGATTGTTTACTTTGGCAGATTAGAATTACAGTTTTAACTTGATAAACCTTGTAGACCTTGGCCTCCTTTCTCAAGAGAGAATTGTAGTTAGTTTGCAGGGGATAAGCAAGTTTTCAGGATAAGTGTTCATATCCCTCATTAGTGCAGCTCTTGGCTTAAGGGATAAGCTGGTTGTATGTGATAAATGATGGGAAAATTATATGATAAACCAATTCCGGTTACAATAGAGAGTTGGCATATCTATCTTCCGAGGGGATAAATTGTCAGATATAGGAAGATCTCACTCCTCAGCATTGACCTGTTTCTAAGGTGTTTTGTTGAGTAAAAAGAATTAGGTCACCTGAGAATAGGACCAATCTTGTTGCCCATCTTCTGGATGGCTGCCACGTTTCCACTTCAAGATACATGCACTCGTACATGCTGTTTCCCAACTAATGTATAGGCGTGCATGTGCCTATCTGAGGGAAACTAGGTGACATGGTTTTCTTCTATCCTTGGGCAACCTAACCCTTATTTATCTGTTGAATATTAAATGATAGGGTTTTATCTTCTCATTACGTTCCTTTGCCATAATCTTTATGGGGTACACAGCATCAGGTGATACTGTTTCAAATCCACAATTTTACTTTGTAGGAGGATCTTAATGATGCTTTGAAATCTTAATAGCATCCTTAAAACAATGAAGCTTATTATGAAGAGTGTATAGCATAATCTTTGTGGTTTTAGCTCTAATCTTCTTGATTCGAGGTTACACACCACTTGTCTGCATGTTACTTATGTAATTAATAGGTCGTGCTTAGAACATGTGTAATTGAGCACCGATTCCATCTATAGGGACATGAAAACTTTACTCAATGAACTGGTTTTATCATTTATGTTTTGAACTTACAGCTTCGCCTCTACATTAAGTAGATGAATTTTAATATTATTTCTGAGAGAAGCGCTTCGGTGTATTTCTCTGTATTTTCTGGTCATATACATAAAGCAGCCAAGTTTATTATGGCAGCTCAGTCGATATGGTTTCAAATTTGAGTTATACCTTAATCAGATAACATAGACGACATGGTTTAGCAGTATGACAACGCTAATTTGGAAGACCTTGTTTAATTATGGAGACAAATGACTGAAAGGAGGTGCGTACATTTTATCAAACCGAGGAGTACGTATTTCCCATGAAGGTTTTTCTTTTCCAAGAAAGGAAAATCTCCTCACTTAGGTTGGGTTTGGGTTGTTTATCATGGTTTCTTCTGTTTATTTTTTTGAAAGCAGTCCCAAAAGCTGTTTCATAAGAGCAGCTTATCAAAAATGTTTAAAAACCACAGCTTTTGAAAGCAGCTGGAGGCTGCTGTTAAAATCTTCTTCTGCTGTTTTTTTGAAAAAGCATCAGCAATCCCAAACAAAGACTTAAAGGATGCAAACCATGGATCATGATAATTGTTTATTCAAGTTGATTACAGATCAACCTTAGCCATATTCTGATTTTGTGTATAATTAACCCACCATGCCTAGTTTTACTATCTGCAAGCTGTAGAAAAAAATTGTATGCCTACCTTCTTTCAAAGTTGGACTATGCTTGACATTGCTTAAACAAAGTACTCTCGTGACTTTAAAAGCAAATAAGTGCATTTAATAAGTATCATGTCTGACAGTCTTTTCATCAGTGAGGTTGACCGAGTCAAGGAGGTAGGGGAAGTGGCAGAGGTACTTCTTGAGGAAGGTGGAAAACCTAGTGGATTTGCTAGCATAGTTGAATCCAAATTGGAGATGAGGGGGAGATTGTTGGAAAGAGGTCAACCATGTATAGAAGATAGGCGAGATATTGGGCTTCGTACTGCTAGTGTCAGTGGTTTCAAGAGAGGAGATGGGTTTAAAGGGTCTATAGGAAAATTATTTAAATAATATGAATTCATACAGTTACTTTTAAAAATATATTTTACACAAGTGTTTGTTTGGTGAACAGTTCTTTATAAGCAAAAGTGGCACCTAACACACCTTTGGCTTATGTCAGCTTGTAATCTTCTTGCACAGTAAGCTCAACGTATTACCAGCAATGGGCTCTGTGCTGTCGTGATGGCGAATGTCTTAATTCTGTTGGTGTTATCTTACAGCATATTTCAGTCGTTCTAGTATTTCATCATATTGTGAAGGCCATTATGTGGAGTTTTTGCACAGAAAGTCCATCTTAGTTCTTTCCCCTAGTATGTTATCTTCATCTTAAAGGTTGCTATCATTTGTAAACCTTCTGCAGACATGTTAATCAATATGCGTCGTGCATGTGGTCATTTACCCTTCTATGATATCAACTCTCACAATATTGTAAGTGGTTTTGAACTAAAGGTAAATGCTTCTCATCGGGATAGAAGCAAATTTCGTGATGTTTTTGCAAGATTGGAAGCATTGATATGCCACTTGTAGCATGTCACTATAGCAGCTGATGATTACATCAACAGATCCATTATCCCAAGTCTTTTAAGTTGGGTTTTCTCCTTTTTCTTCATTTTGTCGCTGGAGCCATCTCCTCTACGGTTCTACCAAATTTGCAGTCTACTGTATAATAATATGTTTCCTTCTTTTTATCTTATTGTAGTAACTAGTAACATTATTAACTATGTTGTTATTGCTAGTACCTGTGAAGCAACAGTGACCTCTCTACCTCTGTTGTGACTTTTCAATCATTTCCTCTCTTTTATCATTACTTGAAGCTTAATTATAACATTGGACAGATCACAGATTTACTCATTTCTTTCTCAACCTTTCTATCATTTACCAGCTTTCCGTTTCATGTACTTGATTTCTATCTACATTTCTTGATTGCTCAACATGTGTAGCCGGTTAAACTTTTGCTGACTGGATATTGATCTCCTACACGTTTAATTCTCTAATCCACTTCTTTATCACCGTACTGTACTTCTTTAATTGAGTAAATTGTAGAAACTTGCATGCGGTTTCACATAAAAACTCAAGAACCCTTAATGTTCAAAGTTCAGTTTGCTGAACCGTTTCCCTATTTAGGACAAGGAGGCCTTTTTGGGCGAATCACTATTTGGATTTAGTTCAAAACTGCTTCCTCTTTAGTCTTTAGAGAAGATGATAGAGTAGGGTTAAATCTAAATTCGAAAACCCATATATAACAAATAAGATAGGAAATTGAACCTTTAACGTTCTTTTGGGTTTCATTGGGTTTATTTGTGTGTTGGTTGTTGGGGGGAGGGGGGAATGGGGGATGTTGGACCTTGGTTGTCTCTTTGCCTCTATATGAAATCTGTCTCTTTAATATGTTTTCATGATGAGCGGTGGCTGATACCCTCAAATTACTTTTGAAATTCCATCTTCATTCTAAATTGAAAATTTGTAAAACCTTGTCCCGATGTTTCTACTTATAATAGATCCTCTCTTTAGTCTCATAAAAAAACTGTAGTGTTGTCGAGCAATGTTCTCTTGATACCTCGTTGTGCATCTG
Source organism: Iris pallida (assembly GCA_029216955.1). Lineage (NCBI taxonomy): Eukaryota > Viridiplantae > Streptophyta > Magnoliopsida > Asparagales > Iridaceae > Iris > Iris pallida. Next base: position 20,218 of record JANAVB010024497.1, read on the forward strand.
CTTTTGCATGTTCCCTAATGTACTCCGGTTTGGATGATTTTCTTTTTGAAACTGATCATATGGTCATTATAATTGTGCATACACAATTAGAAATGGATTGGTAAGCTCCATCTATGTATCGATTGATTTATAATCATTTCGGGTTGGCTGGGGGGATTTTTTTTTAATTTTTTTTGCTAATGGTGCACCTGATCACGTGGAGATCTGGGTTGTCTTGAGTGTGTGTGGTCTAACTCCTGCTTGATTTTAACCAATAAGATGGCTGTGATACTAATATTTGTAACAATATATACTTATATTTGTAACAATATATAATAATATCTTGTCGATGCTGAGCACTTCTAGAGATTTGATGGATGGTCTCTCTAGGCTGTAAATTTTGTACATTGTTTGGTTCTTTGATATCCAAACACAGACACAATCACATGTAAAACAGTCATGTTAACTATATGTATATTTACAAAGATGCACTTATATGCTTTATAGTTGAGTCGTTGTGTCTAGAATGTAGATTATTGATGGTTGCGGTGTCAGACTCCCTCGTGTCCATGTCTAAGTGTAACAACTGTCTTTCTTGCCCACTAATTATAGTGACAGCCTATTTTGGCCAAAGCACTTTCTGCCAAGCGTTAACATAAACGAAATGTTATCTGCCTTTTTTTATCTGGGTTGGAGCTGGATAATTGACTATCAATTTTTGTTGTTTTAATTGTGTATAATTAAATATGTGCCTTTCTGGAAATAGTGCATTGATCATCCAAGAAAGTTCTTTGTGCAAGTTGGTTTCTTTTAATAAGAATCTTGTGCTCATCCTCTTAGGTTTCTCTATTATAAGAGTTCATTAAGGTGATTATTTATGTACCTGTTCATATTTCTGTTAATTAGATATGAAACTTATCTCTAACGTCTTGCTCTAAGAAGATATTTTGCATATTTTCCAATATCGGCCAATACTTGTCACATCCCGATTCCAAGAATTGATAAATCCATTTGGCGTGATGTCGTACATGTTTAAGTTGCACTTGTACAAGACATGGATATAACATTTAGTAAACAATTTCAAGTCAAGGTTGATGCAACAAAAATAAGCAGATAATTAAATACCAACAAATATATGAAAATAACCATGTTATTAATCAATTGCAGTGCAGCAGTGGAATATATAGGTTCTTTTTAGCCAATTGAAATATCCCAAATCTAGCTTACAACTTATGAAGCAAAAATGAATTAATATTGTTTCATACATCATCTATTCTTATCGAAAAGAAATAACAACTTCGACAACTAAAGTTTCAATGGAAGAAAATAGCTTCTAATGCCTCGGACCTTTCAAGGTATTCCCTGCACATGCAAGGATGAGGGTCAACATACTGGAAATGTACTGGTGACTGATGAGTGAATCAACCAAATCCACCTAAACCAGCATTGTAATCATGTGAAGTATACAATCTTATTAAGTGATCTTTTTGTTATTCCTAAGTTCCATTTGCGGCTTACGATAAGAAATAATAATATGTAAATACCAGTGTACCACTTATTATGAATATTACACATGGTCAATTTTTTTTTCCCTGCAAAACAAGGATTAGAATGCACAACACTTGCAAAACCATCACTTGCAATGCAACATGACTATATGACGGTTAATGGTGTAGCGCACCAATAAGAACTACTCAACGGTATTACGTCGTCCTTTCTAGTCCAGGTAGCTAGCCCCACTAAAGGTCTCAATACTACCCGTGCATAACATCCTACACGAACATAACATTCTTCCCAGGCTAACACGGTTCCGGTGCCTCAAACTTGGTCAGTGGAATCAAACCATATGCACAAGTTGTCCATGACTATGCTTATACAAGTAGCTATAAAAGACATAATGCATAATATTGGAAACAACTTTGTAAATAGTTGTAACTACTCTACACAAAGTTCATACACAAAGTTCCTATTCCAGGTTTATCTCAGCTGGCGACCCAATGGTCCTAACCCAAATCCAGAAACAATTTCCTATATTAAGGCTCAACATAATATCGTTATAGATTCTACAATACTTTTTTCGTTGATTATCAAGTGAAATATCAGTTATGTAACTACTCTATAATTCTTATATTTAACATACTGTTAATCGATCATTATATCCTTTTTATATACCAACTTTAAAGCATAATGGATTCTAAGTATCAATGGAACAATTGATATCAGTTGTACCAGCAGTCTATAATTTTAGTATTCCAAAGGTAACAAGAATAGAAGCGTACAAATATATTTTTTTGTCTTGGTTGATTTTATTATGCTTTCATCAATCTTAGGGACATAGTAAGGGAGGAGAGAGAGAGAGTTATTTATTAAGCAGTGAAAGGTGAAGGAAATAAGTGTTAAAGCCATTCACGTGTTTGAAAAAATGCCGAGAGAAACGAGGAAATTCCTTCGTAAATACTCGAGCCTTGCTTTTGATTTCTTTTGAATTCCACCGTCAAAGCTTTCACAACGACTTCTTTCTCTCTTCCTCTTTCTTTCTTAAAAGTAATTTATGAAGTAGCAAAGTGAAATGAAAGGGAGGGAGTCTTGTATTGTATTCAGAAGTTACGAAGTGATATAGTCCTTATCTCCAGGTAACTAACTAGATTCTCCAAGATACGGATCGATATAACTTAATTCCAACGAAAGCCAAGTCAATATTATTGGAAGGATATCAACTGATTAGTTAGTAGGTTACCGCTATTATGTTGTTAAGGGCGCCGTCGGGACGCCAAAAAGGCATTTTTTACATTGTGTGCCCCGCTTTTGTGTTTTGGCACATCCCAAAACGTTTTTGGCAGCTTTAAAGGAATTCAAAGAGGAAGCTAGCGGTGTTAAAGGAATTCAAAGAAACAATTATCTACTATTTTTATAAATGATAGTGCTTTGAGTAATAAATGACAATGCTTTCATTTTGGTACTATGTATAAATAATGAATATATAACTTTATAATTATTATGAGTAATAAATGACAATGCTTTCATCTTGGTACTATACAGAAATAATGAATATATAACTTTAAAATCGGTATGAGTAAGCACATATATAAACTTTATATTCATTACATTGGTACGTGGAAACTTTATATTCATTACTGTTAGAGCGCCTTGACCCTAGCTCCACCCTACCCCTTTAATTTTAGACCCCATCGCCCTGCCATACAATATAGGGGTACCGAAGATATCTCCAACAAATTTGTCTCGATCATATAAATACCATCAGATTATGAAGGATACATGAGATCTTAGAAGATCTTCCTGGGATCTTGAATATCTACAACGACATTGATAGATCTCAAAAGATACCGAAATAATTTTCCAAGATATTGAGTTGATTTGATTTGATATAAGATCTTCTTAATAGGTATTTACCATACGATTGGACCTCGCTCAATAAACCATAATATTAGCCCATTAAGCAAGTCCCGAAACCAATATCCAAATCCTTCAGTTTCGTAGGATAAAATTTGAAACTTGCACAAGCACAAATCTGACTAAGTTATTCTACCCAGTGAACCCACATTCTAAGTTAACACAAGGAACAATTTTGCTTTAATCTTTAACTTGATAATTTTGACTTGCACAGAGAAAAAGTTGAACCTCACTGTTGAGCCAAAATATAGACATAAATCGCAACATAGTTCACAACAAGAACGGGACATTACAATACCAATACGGTTCGACATAAATCGCAACACGTTTCACTGCAAGAACGGGACATTACAATACCAGCCAATCCGACAGAGAAAATTGAACGAAAAAGACCAATCAACAAGGGTATAAAAGCAAACTAAGGTTGAAAAAGCGTATAAATGAAAAAAACTTATTTATCACATGTAAACCTATCTGCAAAGGGACTACTACTTCATTCAATTTCGAAAGTACTAAGAAACAACATAGAAAACACTTAAAATTATGCCTAAATGTATCAATATTTATTTTCCGAAATTGTAAATAATTTATTAATAATTATTTACTTTTCGATACCAAAAAAATCTGATACTCTGATCTGAAGCCGTCGATATTGCCTATCCCGCCGATCCCAATACTCATAGGAAGGGTCCGATTTTGATACCGTGAACCTTGATACTTTGTATTGGCCAATTTCTTGTATAAGCTTTTTCTGCTCCTTCTGTTATGTACTATATTAATGTTTATGATTAAGCTCTGTGTTGGTCATAATTAGTTGTTGTTATAGGGGACTATCATCTTCTAGTTACATTACTTGAACTAAACTCATCATCTTACCTACAAGTTGTCCACCTTTAAGCCGTCTGCACCTACTGTATAACATGAGCCGTACGAAGACTGGGTTAAGACTTGGGAAAATTTATGAAATGCCCAAAAAAACGAAAAAATTTTATGAAAAACCCACCGCGCAATAATATTTCATCGCGTGCCCAGAATTAGCAAAAAATATATAAAGAGGGTTCCGAATGACTTTTTTGTCCTTCCTTCTAATTTATTGAAAACACCCACGAAACTACTCTTAAAAAAACGTTCCGATACTTCATCTTCTTCCATACGCTGTTCACTTTCGAATCTGGGTTTTCTCCTTAAAAATATTCAAAAACTCGTCGGAAAATTTCGGAAAGACCGAGACAAACGGCAAAAGTGCTAAAACGGAGGTCCAAACATCATTTTTTTGCGATTCTAAAATTTCGGAAGGCCGACTAACGGAGAAGCCTTTAATCTCAGGCTCCTCGAAGATGTGCTCATTTTGCGACAAATCGGACCTCGTTTCGACCTCCCAGTCAAAAGTTATGGCCCTCCAAAGTTTCAATTGACCATAAAATGCAGGAGAATGACCATTCTCCGTGTTAGAACACGAAGAATGTTAATTTCGCATGAGGGTGGCCATTCTTCGTTTTAATTTACACGGAGAATGACCATTCTCTGTATTAGTAACACGGAGAATGGCATTCTCCGTCTTAATTTACACGGAGAATGGTCATTCTCTGTGTTAGTAACACGGAGAATGGCATTCTCCATCTTAATTTACACGGAGAATGACCATTCTCTGTGTTAGTAACACGGAGAATGACATTCTCCTCTTAATTTACACGGAGAATGGCATTCTCCGTCTTAATTTACACGGAGAATGACCATTCTCCGAGCTAAATTACACGGAGAATGGCCATTCTCCGTCTTAATTTACACGGAGAATGACCATTCTCCGTGTAATTTAAGACGGAGAATGGTCATTCCAGTGTTAAAACGCAGGAGAATGACCATTTTTCGTGTTAGAAACACGGAGAATGCCATTCTCCGTGTTAATTTACACGGAGAATGGCCATTCTCAGTGTTAAAACGTAGGAGAATGACCATTCTCCGTGTCATTTAACACGGAGAACGGCCATTCTCCGTGCTAAATTACATGGAGAATGGCCATTCAAATGTTAAAACACAGGAGAATGCCATTCTCCGTGTTAGAAACACGGAGAATGCCATTCTTCCGTGTTAATTTACACGGATAATGGCATTCTTCTTGTTAAAATGCAGGAGAATGACTATTCTTCGTGTTATATCGACGGAGAACAGTTGACAGAAACCTAATTTTTTATTTTTTTTGTTTTGTAGAAAGAAATTTGACATGAATAAAGATTCAAGAGTTTTCGTTCTTCTTTCAAAACGATGCTAACTCTTATGGAAAAGAAGAAGAAGATCTTCTCTCCATAATTGACCTAATTGTCGGAAAAAAAGAAGAAGAAGAAGAAGAAGAAGATGAGCGATGATCGGAGTTCGACTGAAAATAAAGCACGGTGAACTACGAACGATCTTTGCGATCTCTGCTGAAGATGAGAGCAATGAGATTCAGATCTCTCGTGAAGAAGAAGATGACGAGAATCGCAATCCAAATCTGAGTTTGTGCGGAGGGGTAGTTATGGTATTAATTTTGTAAATATCAGAGCATCTAAAGGGAATCTTGGAATAGTTAACGTGGAAATATATAATTCTGGGCATTTCATAAAACCCATCCTGCGGATGGGTTTTTTTTTTATAAAAAGCAACCCCGAAATTGGGTTTCTCAGCAATTTCCAGTTAAGACTTTGTAGCACTTACGAGGTTATTGGCCACTCCCATCCTAAAATGAATAAGGTTCGAACTTCAAAGGCTAATTTATCAGCAGAGAGAGAGAAGATGCGTACTTTTCACTTTGCACAATATGACTGAACTTGATTTTTTTTTTCTCTCATTTATATGTATATGAGAGGCTATTTTTATGTTCAAGTACCGTCATATTACTAAATAAGACAACCCATCTGAGTATATCGATGCCTTTCCATTATTAAATGAACTTTTGTGCCTCCTCTTGTAAGTCCATGTTCTGAGTAAACTAGAAAATAGTCTCTTTCTTCCAAATATTCTTCATGATCCTAATTCTGGCTATATGCTGGCCCGTGGCCGTGGGTTGGATTTAATTCTTGTGTTGTCATGCTCTTGTGAATGTGGTGATGACTTTTTCTCCAAACATCTGGATGTAAGAAGATTGCTCACATATACTACTATCTGAATGGATGCATGATTGAAGCAAATTTCTGATTTGATGATTTTTTCCCCAGTTGTTCTAATCGGTTGCAAAATGTTTCTGCAGGTCCTAGGCCTTTTAACTTCTTCCAAAGAGCTGGTTGACTTCCTTCACAAAGTTGATGTTGCATATCACTCAAAATCAACTGGGCCTTCCTCATTTTATCTTGATAATGTACACAAATATGTCCCATCTATTCGTGAACAGTTGCAGGTAGTTTATTTTTAGCAGTTGCATGGTTGCTCCTCTTCTTTGTTCTAACCTTTTTGGTGATGTAAATATAGAAACCGCTGAGTGTGTATAGTTTTTGAACTACACTGTCAATTCTCTCTTTGATAGAGTTGATCACCTTCTAATATTTTCTCTTCAAGTGCTGTCTTTTTCTTTTTTCTTTTTTCCCCTTTTCCCTTTTTTCTGTCTTAGCATGAATCATATACGTTGTCATTTTCAGGACTGGGAAGATGGTCTATGTGAGAGTGATGCGGATGGATCTTTTTTACATGAGAACTGGAATAATGATTTAAGACTTTTCAGTGACGGTGAAGACGGGGCTCCTAATTTGCTAAAGGTATTATATCTCCTTTCCAGACGAAAAGGGATTTTGAACATTTTTGAACATTGTTGCATGTGCACATATATATGCTAAATAACTAGACAAGACTTAAAAACTTGCATCTTTTAAGTGAGCACTAATTCTGAGACTAGGAGTTTATGTTTCCTGGCAAAATAGTTTACGATGGGTGATGCTTCAACAATCGTTTGCGAGTATCAGTTTCAGAGAAACCTATATCTGCAGTGAGTTCTTATGAAATCTTTGCCAATCATTTGTTTGGGGCAGTTTATGGTGCCATAGAAATTCTTACAAGAAAAACCTCGCTGGGGTTCTCTGGTGAAATTAATTATAATTATGAAGGAAAAAGAACAGGTTACATTTTTCTGCTAGTAGTGGTACAGCATGCCATCTATTTGATGCATCTTGGGCAGTCTGGCTTTGGTTATCATATATTTGTTTATATATGCTTTGGCCTGTGGAATCTTTCTATAAACTTGAGTTACATTACTATTAGTCTTCATAAAGATGCCCTATCTGAATCTGATGGCTTCTGACACTTGTCTCTGCAGCTATTTGTTCTTCGTGCGGAGCATGAAATCCGAGCAGTTTCAGGGGACCTTCAGGCCTTGGATTCTGTCAGATCTCAAATGAATCTCCTTTTTGGCAGCTCAATCAGGACTTCCGATCCCTTCACCCCATCTGAGAAGCCACGTGATCTCCATTATGGCCGTGGTGAGGTTTTCACCCCCAAACATCCGGGAGTAGGGGAACGCAGGTGGGCTGATGTCAAGTACAAAGGTGACTGGATGAGGCGGCCTATCTCGGACACTGAGGTTGCATGGCTGGCGAGGTTTCTGATTAGATTATCTGATTGGTTGAACGACACCCTTGGCCTTGACCGGATCGACAACAATGGCTCCACTGGCCCTACATATGTTGAAGTGTCACAAAATGAAGCAGCCGTTGTTGGTAGTCCCAAGGAAGCCGTTGCTATGGTAGCAGCTCTTCTTGGTTCTTGGCTCAGTTTGTTTTTTCAGGCAGTACTGAAGTTCATGAGGGTACATGGCATGAGGATAAACCTGAGGTTTTTGGCCTCGAAGAAATTTGTCATGATTTTGGTTGCATATGCTGCATTTATTGCAGTAAGGAAGACTCTTTGGGCTGCAATTTCATCCTCCAATTCATGCTGATCAATTCGGCAGAGTAGGCCAAACTTAGGTGGTTGCACTCTGCCATTGCTGGCTAGTGGTAAATAGATGTACAGGCCCATAAATACAGAGCAATGGGAGTTATATTTTTGAATCACCTACAATACACAAGATGCGGAGTGGACACATATTTGGTTGAGGATTTTCTTCCCTTTGTTTAATCTTTGTGTGTTGTTTCTGTTTCTTTTTATCAGAAAGAAAGTGGTGCTTTTACTTGATGCATGCCTGGTGAATTGTTGGCTGAGTGCAATTGGCACTATTTAGGGCTATGACTTTGCTTAGGTTTTTGGGTGCTTTTCAAAGTCAGATCGTTAGGCTTAACAATTTTCTTGGGTAGAAAATGTTTCCATTCTGCCCCCAATGCTTTTTAGGGCTGGACTTCGAAATGACAGTGTACCTTGTATTGGAGGAGACCTGTATCTATGCCGAGTCCTGATCGAAGATTTGAGTTTCCACTGGAAAGATCTTTATGCATGCATAGCTTCTCTATCAGCGTACTTATGCCGGCCAGTGTTTGAGGGAGATGACCGAGTTTGTGCTCATCCCATTGTGAAGGGTTCGATTTCTACGGCATGGTAATCCAATTGTCATCGATGATGCGCGTTTTAAATTCGATGATATTGATGAATTTGCTAACCTTTTGTCAAGTCATTAGATAGATCTATTTGTTTGTGACCTTACAAAATGACGATAATATTCCTGTTAATTAGTTCTTATTGTCAGGTGCATATATGCTGATTATGTTGATCGTGAAGATGCAATGCAAGTCGTGGGATGACTGTTCTGTGTTTTATGGATGGTTTCTTTGCGCTATCTCAGGTCGCAAGAATTTTATCCCAACAAATTAGACTACAATATATTTTTGTTGCAAGGGTTACACCACTAAATATAACTTAATATAGATCATGAATGACACAATCTTGCACATGGATTCGATATTACGGATAATGGTATAAGAAACCTGATAAATTTTCCATACGAGAGAGGGGGAGAGATTGCAATAGTAAATAGCTAAGGTTTTGACTCGTCAAATGGATCAATCAGAATTTCACTTTGGTGAGAATGTACAGGCGGAGCAACATAGACAATTTGTCCATCAAACAACCCAATTTCAGACTATTTTCATTGTTCATTAGGCAGTGTAATGGGAACTAGACAAAGATCACGCAGCAGAAACCATTCTGGTAACAAAAATAGGCTGTAAGCAGGAGACAAATCTGCATCCACTGGGAACTTGAGCAGTCAAACTATGATCCTTTGGGTTGGGGTTTTCTAGAATAAGCATTTACTCCTCTTTGTATCAATTTTTTTTTTTTTCTGTGCAAAATCAGATTATGTTACGCTCTTCAGGTCTCTGATATTATGGGATCGTGGGTAGGACGGCCGTACGTCCTCACGGCATTTCATCATTGTCATTGTATCTCCGTCAACAATGGCATCCTTTCGGTCGTACACAAGATAAGGGACGATCACGGGCCGGTCGCACCCGCTCGACCGTACGCACAAGGCGAGGTAACTTTTCTGATCCGTGTCCGAGTCGAGGCACGTTCATGGACCGGTCGCATCCGCACGAACGTTTGCTTGAGACGAGGTAACATGCACGAGTTCGGTGGACTTATTTTCATGGTTCAGAATATTACCACTTTTATCAGACTTCTAATACGTGCGAGTGTGGATGCCTCGAGCCGCATGCTATATGGAAAGTGGAAGCATTTGGCAATAACAACCTGAGGTCAACAATATGGTTAAATTATTCAGCATAACAGTGAATAGACAACATAGAGATCACCTGTACATGTGAGAAGCAAAAAGAGAGCAAGACTTTTATGCACCACCAACATTTAGACATTTAGACACCACCACCAAAATAAGCATAACATTTACTGACCAGCGTTCTGCCGCACAAGCCACCTGGTTATCAAATTGTGCAACTTTATGGTGGGACCAAATTATTCAAATCCAAGGACGAATTGAACCTTCTTTTTTCTCATTACAGAGAGAGCATCATGAAGCTGCCTCGTTTTCAGACCTTCCATAACTAGCTGGAACATGCGTAACTAGGTAAGATCATCTCAAAACAGACTTTTCTAGAGCTATATTTTGATATTGATATAACCTTCTGTATGACAGATGGATGCTCCTATATATTTGCTTACACGGTTATCAAGAAAATAGAGAGAGCCCACATGTCATACAAAAGGTTGTATTAAATTTTAATACAACCTTTTGTATCAAATTTTTTTTCCTTATCTAGTATCTATCAAATATCAATCAAATCCATTTGGAATAATGAAAGCATGCATTATCCACATGAATCAACTTATATAATAAATTAAACTAGGTTGATATGAAATTTTAAGTAATATTAGGAAAAAAAAATATATGAATTAACATTAACTTAAAAAATACATACGAATCTTGAAAAGAGAAAATGTTTGGAGAGCTCCCCCCCTTGGGCGATCTCCCAGCCCCCCGCTGGTGATTTCTCGGTACAGGTCGGTTCTCCTCCTCCCCCCCCCCCCCCTCCTCCTCCTCCTCCGCCTCCGCCTACTCTTCCCTCTCCTCATCCTCCCCAAGCGGTGGCGCCTCCCCTGGACGGTGCTCCCTGCCTGTCCCTGCAGCGGGGTTCCAGTCCGCTGTTGTGCTCGTATTCCCTCTCATGACCGGACGTCCGGCCTCCGGCGACGTCTGTGATTTGCGCCTCCGGCCGGCCTTGGCTTGGTCCAACGACCAGCTGGCCTTGGTTGGGCTAAGGGGCTACACCCTCTCCGACCGTGCATCGGACCACCAAGCCCTCGGGGAGTTGGTCGACGCCATGCTGCTCTCAGACGCGGCCGGGTGCCTCGGCTCCGGCGATGGCCCCTCCCATCAACGCCTTCCTCCTCTTCCTTCCCGCCCAGCACCCCCATGGCTGTTTCGAATTCAAATTCGAAATCCATCCTCCTGCTTGCTGAGTTCCCCCCCCCCTATTTTTTGAATTTTCAAACCGCGGCTACGGTTGGCGCAATCGAGGATTTGGCACAACCTGCGCGACATCTGTTGGCTGCTGAATTGTGCACGGGCCCATTGCCCCTATCCGCGCAACCCCGCGCGCAACCTGGCAGGGGCCACTCTGGCGCAACCCGGCTAGTTGGCGCTAAGGCACAGGCGCAACTTGGCTCGGGGATCATGCCCCTATCCGCGCAGGTAGGTGGCGCTCTTAAGCACCCGGGTGATGATGGCGCAATCCAGGTGATTCCCCTACGCACGCAACCCAGTGCTGGCGTAACCCAGCACTTGGGCGCTGGATGTGGCGCTACCCAAGTGACAGGATCTTGCGCGGGTTATGGTGCTACCCTGCTGTCCGATAGGAGCCCGCCTAGCGCGCAACTTGGCAAGGACCCAGTTGGCGCAACCTATGCTCATGGCGCAACCCAATGCTTGGATGCTGGTCCAGGCGCACACCAGGGGGACGGAGGCATGGATGGCGCAACCCAGCAGCTGCTGGATGTCGACCCCCATTATGCTTCTTTTAGTAGAGGCAGTTCAGTAATCTTCCAGGATGCTACCCAGAAATCTAACAGGGCGATTGGCGCACCCAGCCCACCCAGCCCCTCATTGGTGCAAGATGATACTCAATTCCCATCATTGTCACAGCGAGTATCCACTTCCGTTGTTGCCACCCGGGGAGTGGGGCAACACTATCTCACTGACCCTCTAACTCAAAGTTTGACGCAGCCGGGGGCCAGACATACTGCCCAGATTGCGGCTACCCAAGGTCTACAAGCTCAACCTCCTCACATCTACAAGGCGACAGCAATTCCATCCTTTGCGGACATTGTCAGGCCTGAGCGGATGAAATCTAAGACCCTAACGGTCCCGAAATTGGAACTGCCAGAACTGGATATACCTATTGCTGATGCGCAATCTATTTTCGTCCCTTTCTCCTCATCTGAAGTATCATCGGTATCAGAACTCTTCCCATTCACTTTCGTGCTTAAGTTCACCAGGGGATGTCCCAAAATCCATAGGGTCCAAGAAGTAGTTGCCTCCTGGAAACTAGGGGCTACTTATAGGGTTGCTCCGCTGGACCCAAAACACATTCTACTTCACCTGGCAAATCTGTCTGACTACAACATAGTCAGGGCTAAGGGATCATGCAAAATCGACGCACACACAATGTTAATTGTCAAATGGTCCCAGGACTTCAACAAAACGGAAAAATCTTCGATAGTGTCGGTTTGGGTCACTTTTCCCAATCTTTCCCTTGTATGCTTCGTGCCGGCAGCTATCAGGCGCGTGACGAACTCATTTGGTACCTTTGTGGCTATGGAAGAGGAAATAAGAAATCTAACTAAAGCTAATTATGCCAAAATCTGCATGAAACTGGATGTCTCCAAAGATCTGCCGAAAACTATAGAAATCCTACTGGGAGATAATCCCCATACTCAACAAATCATCTACGACAGCAACATCCTATACTGCAACCACTGTCGCATCCGTGGACACTCTAGGGATACTTGCTACAGGGCAAATCCATCTCTGAAGAAGAAAACAATCCACAAAGAAGCTGCTCCTCAGATGACAATACTTAATAACAAACTACCCCTGCTTCCCCTCCCTAATTCCCACGTGCGGTTCAAGGAGAACACAGGCAACTCCAACTCCATGGATCTAGACTACAGGCAGAAGATCACCCCCCCTCCCCGAAAAGTGCCAACTCCAACATCAAAACTTCTAACCTAAATCTGACCAATAAATTTGATCTCCTCACCTCGAAGCAGAAAGATTCTGACACAGATCCCGTTGTACCCCGCGAGCACGCCATCCATCCGATGATCCAGACTCTCATAGAACCATTTGTCAAGACTGCTGAATCGGCCGCCTCCTTCACACTTATTGAGGAGACTGGCACCCACGAAGCGGCAACCAACCTGAGGCGAATGACTTTGTGGACCACCGTCAAGTGCCCGAGAGTGGAACTCAGAAGAAGGCACCCATAGGGGAGAACTCAGGGGCTGTCCTCCTTCACACCTCTGAGACCCCTACCTCTATAGATAATGGGATTAATGACTAGGGTGTGGACCCACAGCCGTTTGTGTACTGTTCGAGCCCTCCAACCAACCGGCAGGTACCTCCACAACTGCCCCAGATGGAGATTTTGTTCGTGAGCACAGCCGATTCAGCATTCTCGCCACTGTTGCTGAGTTCAAGACAGACCTGATAGGCCGACAATCTCCGAACTCTGGGGAACCCACAGACACAGAGATCAACAGTATCATGGCATTCAAGTCCAGAGGAAAACTATGGGATAAAATTGAATCGGACGGCTCAGAATATGACCCTATGTCAGACCAGGAGGATGATATCACCGTTGGCTCTAGCTCCCTGGATCGTATGGCAGACGAAGAAATAGCTTTAGCTAATCAACAGGAGAACTTACGCGATGAGGAGATCGCGCGGTCGAAGCAACAGAAAAGACAAGAAAGAAGAAAAGCTGCTGGGCCGACTAAATACCTCAAGGACCAGGCAGAGATGGACAACTTATCGATCCCCGCCAGGTTGACCAGAAATAAGGTTGCTAACCAAAACTCTACGTCCAAAACTATACAAACCAGGCGATGGAAGGACGCCAACAACTCTGTGATTTACTGAATGGGTATTAATCTGCTGGAACGCCCGGGGCATACGGAGCCACCTACCAGAACTTATCTCAAATCTCTCAACAATAAATACTCTCATGATTTTATAGCCATTCTCGAACCCATGATCGATGGCGACAACATCCATGACCTTACCAAGGACATTCATATGCCGTATTACTTCCATGGGAGATACCTTAACACATATATTTGGATATTCTGGAACAATGATATCGATGTCGTGGTGAAAGAGACCAACAAACAGTTTATCCACTGTAACATCCGGATTAATAGATCAGGTAATATGTTGGACCTTTCGGTGGTTTATGCTAGCTGTGTGGCTAATACCAGAAAGGAGCTATGGCAGGATCTCATATCTATATCGAACAACATGAGTCGCCCGTGGATGCTGGCTGGCGACTTTAATGTGGTCACATTGACGGAAGAGAAGGCTGGGCCGGGTATCATTAATACGAATGCGGTGGCGGACTTTAACAGATTCATCTCGGATACCGGCCTCATTTATGCTGGTTATCTCGGTCCGATTTACACTTGGTGCAATGGCCTCACTAACAACCCCAATACTTTAGGAGCGTCTGGACCGGGTCCTTTACAATACTGAATATGTCACGCCCCAGAACCAGAATACTGGAGAGCGGGGGCGTACATAGCCAGCTACGTATATTGAAGTGCTACCCACCTCGCTATACGGTCACGGCTGTCTAGATACATGAGGGTTTAACTACAAGCCAACAGTCTCCTATGGTCGTGAACAAGCCTATTGTCTCAATCATAAGCAAGTAATAGTAGTTACAAGATGTCAGAGCACCAAATATATAATAGCAAGGCGTCCCATACATTACATATTGGATGATCATGAAGCTAGTCGTACAAAATGTCAGGACTAGCAAGAGTTCAGTCATACATGATCAACCCTAGGATCTGTCAATCATGTTACAGCCCGTAGGCAGACAGTAAATAAAGGTGCAATACGAGCTAACACGTGCTCGCCGGCTAAACGCCTCAAAAGAATTAATTTTACAAATAGAGTGGGAGGACAAAAGAAACCCACTCGTTGCCCTGGTTACGCCTGGTGGTCACCATCGGGCTGGAAGACAGGTGGATCCTCTGGTGCTGCTCCGATATCTGGCCACACAAAACCAGCTGGGTCAGACCCCAGAAAGAGCAAGTGCCACAAAGGAGGCTTCACTTAGGAACTAAAACCAGCATATCACAAATAAATAGTAAGGTAATTAAAAGATACTGATAATAACTGAGATAATCAATAACATATATTGAGCACGGAGAAACCATTCAAGTAGCCAGACTGCAACCCTTAAACCAAACAAGGACCGGGGTTGCAATCCTTCGCCTGAATAGAAACCCGCCTCAATTACTATTGATAAGGTAACAAGACAATAAACGAAGAGAGGACACAGAACTGCTCCGGAAGCCAGGTTACAACCCTTAAACCAAACAAGGACCGGGATTGTAACCCTTCGCCTGAACAGAACTGGACCCCTGATCTTTATTGTTAAGGCCGGCATAATAATCATGGTATTGAAGTAAAGGTAAAACATGACGAGCATGACAGGGGGTTACAATAAGACAATAAACGAAGAGAGGACACAGAACTGCTCCGGAAGCCAGTTACAACCCTTAAACCAAACAAGGACCGGGGTTGTAACCCTTCGCCTGAACAGAACTGGACCCCTGATCTTTATTGTTAAGGCGGGCACAATAAGCAGGACGATATATGATAAGATAACCATGGAACTATTCAGATAGTCAAGTTACAACCCTTAAACCAAACAAGGACCGGGGTTGTAACCCTTCATCTGAACAGAACTTGGTATCCCATCATTTATCGATACAAGAAATCATGTCCGAATACAATCTTGTACAGGATCAGGATAAGACTAAGCTGGAATAAATTTCATCCAATCAATCACGGCCAATCAAGAGTACGGCTTGATACTTTTAACTAACTAGGGTTATCACAAGCCTAGTTACTAGCAAGATGCAATGAGATTATCCCAACAGCCACAAGCCCTGCAGACCATCCGGTTATCCAGGTCGAATGTCTATTTAGGAAGAATGCAACACATGACTGTGTGCTGGAAATGTGCCCTACTCGTCGGTAGGCTACAAGTCCACTGAATGCGCCCAGATAACGGGATTGCCTGTAGCTGGAAATCTCTTCATGACTACTGAATCATTCTAGTTAATTAGCCTTAGTCAATTTCAGTAGGTAACCCTGACCGTGGTACTCAGGGATCCCCATCCTAGACATGATGCAAGACAGTACCAGTTTATTTGTACAAACACAATCGCCCACGGTGTCCAGGTCATTCATACTTGTCATGTCAGGCTAGCTGTCATAACAGCATATCGAGACATATCATGCCAGTTTACTTGTCAAGAGTGCACCACAGCGGGCCACTATCGTGTTCTATTCTTACATTATCATGAGTGAGAGACTTGCATAAAATAATTAGTGACCTATTCTTGAAGCCAAGGAAAAGATCTACAACTTTCATGTTGGGAGTTGGGAGAAATTCTGACCACAAATCATGCAAATCAGACATAAAATAGCCAAAACAGGTACTATGCGGCCTATTCTGCGACATGCGCCTCATGCGGCTCATGGGGCTCAATAGCGACTTCATATGCGCCAACAGCGACATCATATGTGCCAACTGCGACAAGCGTCAACAGCGACATCATATGCGCCAACTGCGACATGCGTCAACAGCGACATCATATTCGTCAACTGCGACATGCGTCAACAGAGACATCATATGCGCCAACTGCGACATGCGCCAACAGCGACATCATATTCGTCAACTGCGACATGCGTCAACAGAGACATCATATGCGCCAACTGCGACATGCGCCAACAGCGACATCATATTCGTCAACTGCGACATGCGTCAACAGAGACATCATATACGCCAACTGCGACATGCTGTGCGGCTACCGCGACATGCGCTTCATTGCAACATGCGCCTTCTGCGACATGATATGCGGCTACCGCGACATGCGCTTCATTGCAACATGCGCCTTCTGCGACATGCGCCTTCTGCGACATGATATGCGGCTACCGCGACATGCGCTTCATTGCAACATGCGCCTTCTGCGACATGCGCCTTCTGCGACATGCTGATTATGCTGCAGATGAACCTAGAAATGACCAAAAATTGTTTTGGCCATAACTTCATCATCCGAAGCCGAAATCAAGCGAAACAAAAGCCAAAACTGTATGAAATTGAATTCTCTACAACATAGAAACACTAGTTTTCGAAAATAACCAAGTTTTAGAGATCAAAACCAAGAAAAACTGAAAAGTTTACAAACTTAGATCTACAAGAATCCCTCCATCAAATCCAAAAATGTCAAGTTCTAAAGAGGCTTAGAATCAAGTAAGGAAGAGAATGGAACAATAAAACTTGAGATCCATCATGAAGCAAGTTTGCACTTGCCTAGCTCTCTTTCCTGGTAGGTGGAAGAGTAAATGGTGGAGAAGAAGAAGTGAAGGAGAAGAATAAATGAAGAGAGAGAGTTAGATGGAAATATAAAGGAGGGTGGTGGTGGTAGGTGGGGGTTTTCTTTTGGTTCATGATGAACCCAAAAGCAAACCAAACCAAGCTAAGCCGAACCAAGCTAAGCCATAACAAATGACATGCCAAAATAACCATGCAGGAAAATACGCAATACAAGTCAAGAATACGTACACGTATACCAAGATACGTAATACGAACTATAGGCATTACAACTCTACCCACCTTAAAAGAATTCCGTCCTCGGAATTTAATCAAGAGGCTAGAATTGCAAGGACAAGCTATACTAATCGTAAGCTATAACAAGCAGTCTATCATGCAGTCATTTATTCAAGCAAGGAATTGAAAGCATAAGGCATAAGGAAGACATTATACCTTACGAGTCAAACAGGTCGGGATATCGCGATCGGATATCATCCTCACGCTCCCACGTCGACTCACCCAAAGAGTGATGACCCCAAGCAACTCGGACTAACTTGATAGTCTTGTTCTTGAGTGTCTTCTCTCTTCGGTCCAATATAGACACGGGCCTCTCCTCATACGAAAGGTTGGTACCAACAACCAATTCCGAATGATCCAGGATGTGGCTCGGGTCCGAGATATACCGTCGCAGTTGGGATACATGGAATACGTCATGCACCTCACGTAGCGACGGTGGAAGAGCGAGACGATAGGATACATCTCCTACTCGCTCCAGAATGTCGAACGGCCCTATATACCTAGGACTAAGCTTTCCCCGCACGCCGAAACGAATGACGTCGTGGTTAGGCGAAATCCTTAGGAATACATGGTCGCCGACAGAAAACTCAAGAGGGCGCCGATGAGAATCGGCCCAATGACGCTGGCGATCTTGGGCAACTCGAAGATGATCTCTGACTTTTCTGACCACTTCAACGGTCTGAGCAATCATTTCCGGACCAAGCATCTGCCTCTCTCCAACATCATCCCAGGCTAGCGGGGATCGACACTTCCTACCATACAATGCCTCGAACGGTACCATCCGGATACTGGCCTGGAAACTATTATTGTACGAGAACTCTACCAGGTGCAGGTGATCTTCCCACGATCCACCGAAGTCGAGTGTACATGACCGCAACATATCTTCAAGAGTCTGGATCGTACGCTCCGACTGGCCATCTGTCTGCGGGTGATAAGCTGAACTGAACTGGAGGTGAGTTCCCAAACTCTCTTGCAAGCTACGCCAAAAGTGCGACGTAAATCTTGAATCTCTGTCTGAAGTGATACTGACTGGTACACCGTGCAACCTGACAATCTGCCGGAGATACATCTCTGCTAGCTGAGCCGTCGACTGACCAACTCTGAACGGAAGAAAGTGAGCCACCTTCGTGAGCCTGTCTATGACAACCCAAATAGCGTCTCTGCCAGCCGGAGATCTAGGCAATCCAGTCACAAAGTCCATGGTTACATGCTCCCATTTCCACTCGGGAATCGGCAATGGTTGAAGTAGTCCAGCTGGTCTCTGATGTTCAGCCTTAACTTGTTGGCAGACTAAACAACGAGAGACAAACCGGGCTATCTCCCTCTTCATGCCATTCCACCAAAAGTGCTGGCGGATATCACTGTACATCTTCGTACCGCCGGGATGAATGGAATACTGCGAACTGTGGGCCTCTGCCATGATCTCCTGTCTGATATCTCCACTGGGTACACAAAGACGCTTGCCATGTCGAAGGGTACCGTCTTCATGAATGTATAACTCTGGTCTTCGTCCTGCCTCACACTCTGCTCTGAGTCGCTGAAGCTTGGAATCTGCTGACTGCGTCATCCGGATCCTCTCGACTATAGTGGACTGAACTTGCATGCTGGCCATCAATGCCACACTGGAAGGGAGGACAACTTCTACACCCATCTTCTGAAGATCGGCTAACAGTTCTGGTTGTGCTGTCAGGAAATAAACTCCTGCCCTCCTGCTCAATGCATCCGCAACAACATTGGCCTTCCCTGGGTGATACTGCAGGTTGACATCATAATCCACAAGCAGCTCCAGCCATCTCCTCTGACGCATGTTAAGATCCTTCTGGGTGAAAACATACTTCAGGCTCTTGTGGTCGGTGAAAATCTCCACCCTATCTCCATATAGGTAGTGCCTCCACAACTTAAGTGCAAACACTACTGCTGCCAGCTCCAAGTCATGGGTTGGGTAATTTCTCTCATGATCACGAAGTTGTCGTGACGCATAAGCTATTACCTTCCCATGCTGCATCAGAACACATCCTAAACCCCTGCCCGAAGCATCACAATACACTGAGAATCCTTCGGTTCCATCTGGAAGCGTGAGAATGGGAGCCGTCATCAAGCCTCGCTTCAACTTCTCAAAAGAATCCTGGCATTCTGCTGTCCAAGCAAACTGCACATCTTTGTGGGTCAACTGGGTCAATGGCGCAGAAATTCGAGCAAAGTCGGAAACAAATCGCCGGTAGTAGCCGGCCAAGCCAAGAAAACTGCGAACTTCTGCAACTGTGCTGGGCACTGGCCACGACTCAATAGCCACGATCTTCTGGGGATCCACTTCTACTCCCCCTTTGGTGATAATATGGCCCAAGTACGAAATGCGATCGAGCCAGAACTCGCATTTACTAAACTTGGCATACAACTGGTGCTCTCTGAGAACCTGGAGGACAACTCGGAGATGCTGCTCATGCTCCGCCTCACTCTTGCTGTAGACCAGGATGTCGTCTAGGAACACAATCACGAACTGATCCAAATAAGGCATAAAGATACGATTCATGAGGTCTATGAATACAGCCGGCGCATTGGTTGCTCCAAATGGCATCACAAGGAACTCCCAATGCCCATACCTAGATCTGAAAGCTGTCTTCGGGATGTCCTGCTCTCTGACTCTGATCTGGTGGTATCCTGACCGCAAGTCAATCTTCGAAAATACCGACGCCCCTTTGAGTTGATCAAACAAGTCATCTATCCTCGGGAGAGGGTATCTGTTCTTGATTGTCACCGAGTTCAAGGTACGATAATCAACACATAATCTGGACGTACCATCCTTCTTTTTCACAAGAAGCATCGGAGCTCCCCAAGGCGATCCACTAGCACGAATGAATCCCTTGGTTCTGAGTTCTTCAATCATCTTGTACAATATCTCTAGCTCTGACGGCGCCATCCTGTAGACTCTCTCTGACACTGGAGCTGTCCCGGGAATCAAGTCGATGGTAAACTCGATCTCTCGCTCTGGCGGCATCCCTGGAAGCTCTTCTGGGAAAACATCCGAAAACTCTTCGACTATCCGAGGTAACTGTACTGCTGCTACTGCCATCCGCAATAATGGAGGAGAAGGTTCAACTTCGCCTCGGAAGAAAGAAAACTCTGGCTCGCCTGGAATGCTAAAAATAACCCTGCCAATGTGGCAATCTATCCTAGCATACTGGTCCCTCAACCAATCCATCCCTAAGACCACATCATAATCGGCCATCGGGAACTCTATCAATCTAGCGGGGAATTCTCTACCGCTAACTACGATCCGACACGAGGAAAATACTCTATCTACTCCCACAAGTCCGTTACCAGTAAGTATATTGAGCCTTACTGATAATGACTCGGGCTCCAATCCTACCCGTGTCGCAAATCGTGCAGACATAAATGAATGTGAGGCACCAGAATCAAATAATACTGAAGCTGGAAAGGTATTGACGAGAATAGTACCTGCTACCACCTCGCCTGGTGCTATTCCTTCTTCTCCCATGGTCAAAGCCAGCACTTGACCATGTCCTCTGGGTGCGGGTCCCCTCTGCTGAAAATTTCTCTGCCTGCTCTGGATCAGGGCTTGGGCTTGGGCATACTGCTGCGGTCTCTGCTGCTGGAATGCCTGGGCCTGCGTCGGCAATGGCCTAGGGAACGGGTACTGCAGCTGCTGCTGCTGCTGGACTTGTGTTGGTCCTCTAACAGAAGGACTAGAGAAGGCGGATGAACTCCCCCTGTTCGGGCAATTCCCAACCCTGTGGTCCGGGGCACCACAAACCAAACACAAACCCTGTGCTCTGCGACACTCTGATACTACATGTCCTGGCTTTCCGCAGTGTGAACATCCCACTGCGGAAGACTGCTTCTGCTTCTGCTGCTGAGGGTGCGTCGGGGTAGGATGCTGAACCGACGTCACTGAGGCCGTCCGCCTCGGAGCTCCAATGGTCAAAGCCCTGGCTGCCGGGGCTGGTGCTGAAGACTGATTCATCTGGCCGTGAGATCGCTTTCGACCTCCGGTCCTATCCACGATCCTCTGGGAGGTATATTCATGCCTCCTGGCTGCTCTCAACACTGCATCAAAAGTCTGATGCTCAAACTGCTCTACTGCCAATAAAATCTCCAGATGAAGCCCCTGTTGGAACCGCTGGGCTCTATCGAACTCGGTCGCCACCAAGGTGGGAGCAAACCGACTAAGCCTGGAGAACTCGGCCGCATATCCATCGACCGTCCTGCCACCTTGCTTCAGGTTGGTAAACCTCGTCTGCAAGTCATACCGAGCCACAGCATCAAAATACTTCGTCTGGAATCTCTTCCTGAATACTGCCCAAGCAATAGGGGCCACTAATCCATCGGCCTGCGCTGCCCACCAGCTACGGGCAAGATCTAGTAACTGCAGGCGCACTACGGCCACCTTCTCGTTCTCTGGAGTCTTGGCTGCTTCTAGAATCACCTCTGTGTCCTGAAGCCAAGCATCTGCAGCGATCGCATCTTCACTGCCGTCGAAGAAGGGAGGGTTCAAGCGCTTGAAGCTGTTGGCCGCGCTATTACCCTGATGACCTCCTCTGGTCAAAGTGTCTGCCACCGCCTGGTGCAAGGCATCTCCTCGACGATCTTGGGAAGCTAATAGCGTCCTGATGAGACCCACCAAAGTGCCATCTTCAGGCTCTGCAGGCTGGACGGGCTGAACTGGTGGTTCTCCTTCGGTAGGCATGACTCTGGAGGCTACTCCTGAATGCTGGACTTGATCTCCAGGTTGCTGCTGGTCCGCGGGAGGTGCTCCGCCTTGCTGATCGGCAGGTCCAGGAACAATGCCGCTGAAGAAGACGACATAGGGAACAATAAGGAAGGACCAGGACAGATCAACGATACAAGCGTAGGATCAGGTCAAGATTACAGGGATTCAGAAGATACGAGCAGAGATCAAGGACGAGTACTGATTGAGACATCTATCCAGTAAACCCTCACATATCTTGATTTACAAGACCTGCATGGGCCACCACTAAAACCATGTCACGCCCCAGAACCAGAATACTGGAGAGCGGGGGCGTACATAGCCAGCTACGTATATTGAAGTGCTACCCACCTCGCTATACGGTCACGGCTGTCTAGATACATGAGGGTTTAACTACAAGCCAACAGTCTCCTATGGTCGTGAACAAGCCTATTGTCTCAATCATAAGCAAGTAATAGTAGTTACAAGATGTCAGAGCACCAAATATATAATAGCAAGGCGTCCCATACATTACATATTGGATGATCATGAAGCTAGTCGTACAAAATGTCAGGACTAGCAAGAGTTCAGTCATACATGATCAACCCTAGGATCTGTCAATCATGTTACAGCCCGTAGGCAGACAGTAAATAAAGGTGCAATACGAGCTAACACGTGCTCGCCGGCTAAACGCCTCAAAAGAATTAATTTTACAAATAGAGTGGGAGGACAAAAGAAACCCACTCGTTGCCCTGGTTACGCCTGGTGGTCACCATCGGGCTGGAAGACAGGTGGATCCTCTGGTGCTGCTCCGATATCTGGCCACACAAAACCAGCTGGGTCAGACCCCAGAAAGAGCAAGTGCCACAAAGGAGGCTTCACTTAGGAACTAAAACCAGCATATCACAAATAAATAGTAAGGTAATTAAAAGATACTGATAATAACTGAGATAATCAATAACATATATTGAGCACGGAGAAACCATTCAAGTAGCCAGACTGCAACCCTTAAACCAAACAAGGACCGGGGTTGCAATCCTTCGCCTGAATAGAAACCCGCCTCAATTACTATTGATAAGGTAACAAGACAATAAACGAAGAGAGGACACAGAACTGCTCCGGAAGCCAGGTTACAACCCTTAAACCAAACAAGGACCGGGGTTGTAACCCTTCGCCTGAACAGAACTGGACCCCTGATCTTTATTGTTAAGGCCAGCATAATAATCATGGTATTGAAGTAAAGGTAAAACATGATGAGCATGACAGGGGGTTACAATAAGACAATAAATGAAGAGAGGACACAGAACTGCTCCGGAAGCCAGTTACAACCCTTAAACCAAACAAGGACCGGGGTTGTAACCCTTCGCCTGAACAGAACTGGACCCCTGATCTTTATTGTTAAGGCGGGCACAATAAGCAGGACGATATATGATAAGATAACCATGGAACTATTCAGATAGCCAAGTTACAACCCTTAAACCAAACAAGGACCGGAGTTGTAACCCTTCATCTGAACAGAACTTGGTATCCCATCATTTATCGATACAAGAAATCATGTCCGAATACAATCTTGTACAGGATCAGGATAAGACTAAGCTGGAATAAATTTCATCCAATCAATCACGGCCAATCAAGAGTACGGCTTGATACTTTTAACTAACTAGGGTTATCACAAGCCTAGTTACTAGCAAGATGCAATGAGATTATCCCAACAGCCACAAGCCCTGCAGACCATCCGGTTATCCAGGTCGAATGTCTATTTAGGAAGAATGCAACACATGACTGTGTGCTGGAAATGTGCCCTACTCGTCGGTAGGCTACAAGTCCACTGAATGCGCCCAGATAACGGGATTGCCTGTAGCTGAAAATCTCTTCATGACTACTGAATCATTCTAGTTAATTAGCCTTAGTCAATTTCAGTAGGTAACCCTGACCGTGGTACTCAGGGATCCCCATCCTAGACATGATGCAAGACAGTACCAGTTTATTTGTACAAACACAATCGCCCACGGTGTCCAGGTCATTCATACTTGTCATGTCAGGCTAGCTGTCATAACAGCATGTCGAGACATATCATGCCAGTTTACTTGTCAAGAGTGCACCACAGCGGGCCACTATCGTGTTCTATTCTTACATTATCATGAGTGAGAGACTTGCATAAAATAATTAGTGACCTATTCTTGAAGCCAAGGAAAAGATCTACAACTTTCATGTTGGGAGTTGGGAGAAATTCTGACCACAAATCATGCAAATCAGACATAAAATAGCCAAAACAGGTACTATGCGGCCTATTCTGCGACATGCGCCTCATGCGGCTCATGGGGCTCAATAGCGACTTCATATGCGCCAACAGCGACATCATATGTGCCAACTGCGACAAGCGTCAACAGCGACATCATATGTGCCAACTGCGACAAGCGTCAACAGCGATATCATATTCGTCAACTGCGACATGCGTCAACAGAGACATCATATGCGCCAACTGCGACATGCGCCAACAGCGACATCATATTCGTCAACTGCGACATGCGTCAACAGAGACATCATATGCGCCAACTGCGACATGCGCCAACAGCGACATCATATTCGTCAACTGCGACATGCGTCAACAGAGACATCATATGTGCCAACTGCGACATGCGCCAACAGCGACATCATATTCGTCAACTGCGACATGCGTCAACAGAGACATCATATGCGCCAACTGCGACATGCGCCAACAGCGACATCATATTCGTCAACTTCGACATGCGTCAACAGAGACATCATATGCGCCAACTGCGACATGCTGTGCGGCTACCGCGACATGCGCTTCATTGCAACATGCGCCTTCTGCGACATGATATGCGGCTACCGCGACATGCGCTTCATTGCAACATGCGCCTTCTGCGACATGCGCCTTCTGCGACATGATATGCGGCTACCGCGACATGCGCTTCATTGCAACATGCGCCTTCTGCGACATGCGCCTTCTGCGACATGCTGATTATGCTGCAGATGAACCTAGAAATGACCAGAAATTGTTTTGGCCATAACTTCCTCATCCGAAGCCGAAATCAAGCGAAACAAAAGCCAAAACTGCATGAAATTGAATTCTCTACAACATAGAAACACTAGTTTTCGAAAATAACCAAGTTTTAGAGATCAAAACCAAGAAAAACTGAAAAGTTTACAAACTTAGATCTACAAGAATCCCTCCATCAAATCCAAAAATGTCAAGTTCTAAAGAGGCTTAGAATCAAGTAAGGAAGAAAATGGAACAATAAAACTTGAGATCCATCATGAAGCAAGTTTGCACTTGCCTAGCTCTCTTTCCTGGTAGGTGGAAGAGTAAATGGTGGAGAAGAAGAAGTGAAGGAGAAGAATAAATGAAGAGAGAGAGTTAGATGGAAATATAAAGGAGGGTGGTGGTGGTAGGTGGGGGTTTTCTTTTGGTTCATGATGAACCCAAAAGCAAACCAAACCAAGCTAAGCCGAACCAAGCTAAGCCATAACAAATGACATGCCAAAATAACCATGCAGGAAAATACGCAATACAAGTCAAGAATACGTACACGTATACCAAGATACGTAATACGAACTATAGGCATTACAGAATACCTTCTTAATAGCCTCCTACCTCTGTTATGCACCTCCCCCGCATAAACTCCGAACACTCCCCTCCTCATCACTCCCTCGGATATACTCTATCTACCCCGGGCCAGTTTCGCTTCCAAAGGATGTGGTGCGATCACCCGACGTTCATGGACGTGGTGAAGGAAAGCTGTGACAAGGTTTGCCATGACCCACCCCTCCTCAAATTACATAATAAACTTCATAGACTGAGATCGGCCCTGAGAGACTGCAACTGGAATGTCTTTGGGGATCTTAGGAAACATAAGAGGGAGCTGCAAGCGGAGATTGATGATCTAGAGGCGACCCTTCAGGTTCATTGGAGCGATGCTGGGGGCGACGCTATGCTTCAGGTTAAACATAGTCTGGACAAGGTCTTGGCTTTGGAAGAACATCTTCTTCAGGACCAGGCGAGGATATAACTGGGTTAAAAATGGGGACCGTAACTCTACTTTCTTCCACGCCGTCATTAAAGAGCGGGCCAACTCGAACAGAGTGAGGCTTTACGATCATGATGGGACCATTGTGGATGATCAGATTATTATGGACATGGCGATCCTCCACTTCTCCAAGTTCTTCGAACCTGTGCCAACCACGAACCCGGATAACTTCATCGATTGTATCCCGAGTCTTATCTCCGATGAGCAGAACACGGAGCTGTCTAGGCTCCCCCAGGAAGATGAATTTGAGAGAGCGATCATGTCGTTGAACCCGCAGGGAGCCCCGGGACCGGATGGGTTCACAAGGGTTTTTTATTCTAAATGTTGGCACATCATCAAACAGGACCTTATGGCCGCCATCAAAGATTTCTTTTCAGGAATCCAACTTCCCAAAGGCATCACTTCGGTTAACCTGGTTCTCATCCCCAAAACGTCCAAGCCTGTGATATTCAAGACTTCAGACCTATCAGCCTTAGCAACTTCTTTTACAAAATCATCTCCAAAATTTTAGCGGAAAGACTTGCGGGGGTCCTCCCTTTCATCATATCAAGGGAGCAATCGGGTTTCGTCAGAGGCCGTAGCATTCATGAGAATATTAATCTGGCGCACGAAGTCATTGGGAACATTGACAACAACATCACTGGCGGGAATGTGGCGATTAAGCTTGACATGTCCAAAGCTTATGACAGGGTCAGCTGGAGGTTTCTGATCCGGGTCATGCGTCAATTCGGATTTTGCCAAATATGGATAGACCTCGCCTTCAAAAATATATCTAACTGCTGGTATTCTGTCTACATCAACCGCAAAATGGGAGGATTCTTCTATTCTGCTAGAGGACTGAGACAGGGTGACCCCATTTCCCCTGCCTTATTTATTATAGCCCATGATGCCCTAAGCAGGAAAATTGCTAATCTGTGCCCCCATGGCCACATCAAGTACTTCTCTGGGCGTAGAGATAACCTTCCCATATCCTACCTATTCTATGCGGACGGCAGCCTCGTCTTCCTCAACGGGGCCAACGACAACATCGACACTCTTCTGAAGACGCTTCAGGACTACTCGATCACCTCGGGTCAGGAGATAAATATGAGTAAATCGGCGCTCATTGTCTCCCAGAAAGATTATATGTCCGATCAGGCGGAGGAGAATGCTACGAGGACGGATTTCTCGATCACTCATCTGTCGATTCATTACCTGGGGGTGCCTCTCTTTAAAGGCAAAGCTAAACAGGAGTACTTCTTCAGCATGATGGAGAAATTCGAGAAAAGGATCTCGGGATGGAGAGGGAGACTTCTATCCTTCGTGGAGAAGATTACCCTCCTCAAAAGTGTGCTTACTGCACTCCCTATTCACGCCCTATCGGTTATCAAAGCCCCCAACAAACTTCTCAAGAATCTGGAGAAATTGATGACTGCCTTCCTCTGGAACTCTAAAGATCAACATCGGACCAGATGGATTTCATGGACCAATGTGTGTCGGCCGATGGATGAGGGAGGGCTTGGCATTAGATCCCTTGACCAGGTTATGACTGCTTTACATGCTAAAAGATGCTGGACGGTGATTCAAGGCGAGTCGGTTTGGGCCCAGTACATGATCAGGAAGTATGTGGATCCGACCGCTCCCGGATACTCCCTACCCTACTCCCCCTCCCCGCTCTGGAGATCTATAATGAAGATTTTTGGAAATCTTTACTCCAAATGCCAATGGGTTATGGGCCGTGGCAACATACCCATCTGGGGTCACAACTGGTGCGGTACTTCTATCCCCAAACCGCCAGAATTTATCTACAACCCTTCCATCCGTCATGTGCTGGCCTCACCTATGGTGCGTAGATCCTTGGAGGAGGAGGTTAATATTCGGAATTTCCTGACTGTTGAAGCCAATGACTGCCTGGACGAAATTATTCTCAACAATGAGAAGGACATGATGGTTTGGACTCCTGACCGCCACGGAGAGTTCTCTACTAAATCTTACTGGGACCAACATCGCAGGAGAAACCCGATCGACTCTTAGAGTAAATTCTGTTGGAACAAGTACATTCAGCCGCACATGGATGCCTTCCTTTGGCGTCTTCGCAGAAACGCTATTCCTATAGAGGCCAGACTTATTTCCATGGGGATCAATCTCGCTTCGAGATGTGTGTGCTGTGCTAACCCGGACTCTGAAATGAATGATCACCTGTTCATCTTGGGTGAGACAACTAAGATGGTTTGGCTACACTTTGGTATCAAGTTCAATCTCTCCACCGCGCATTCCTCAATCGACCAACTTGCTCAGGTATGGCTTCTAAACTCCTCTCCCTCTTCTCTCTCCACCCCGACGATCATCAACAGGAACATTATCTTTGCATCTGGATTATGGGAGATCTGAAAGCAAAGGAACTCTGTTCTTTTCGACAATTGGCAGAGAAACTATCAGGACATCATCCGACAGGTTACCACTCAGCTTCAACACACCTTCTCGTCTCATAATCTGGGTACGGACGGCTTGGGACTACTTCCTGTCATCCGAGGAAACGACGGGAGATGGTTGGCTCCGAGGACGGGTCAGAAGATGAACATGGCGACTAAGAACGGATATCTACCAGGTATTGCATGTGGCGGTATCATCAGAGACAACCAAGGATATCTCCTCTGTGCCTTCTCCATATTCATGAATGATATCACCAGCCCTCTTCCAGAAATTGACGCTCTTCTAAAGACGATTCACTGGTGTAATGATCAGAACATCCAGTTCAGTGAAATCGAAACATCCTTCGAACTTCTCACCAACATCATTGCAAATAAATCCAAACCTCCATGGGCTCTCAGATACAAGATCCGCAACATCCAACAATTGATAGGGTCGAACATCGTCATTACACATATTCCCCCTACTGCTAATGGCGTGGCCAAAGCTCTGGCGTTACTGGCACATCAATCCAGAACCGATCAGATCTTCGCCCACACCTGCGATCTACCATCTGTGGCCAGCAACGCCCTGCTTAAAGACCGATCTGGTCGTTAGGGGTTTCTTGTTTTGGTCCTTCTTTACTTTTGTTTTCTCCTGGGAACTCCAGGGTGGATAGTTTTTTATTTTCCTTTGTTACCTCCGGTATCCCCGGGGAGGATAGTTTCTTCTGTTGGACAGGCCTCTGGCCTAGTACATATACTTTTGTAGGTCGTCGGGCTATCTTCCGACGCCAGCTTTGAGCTTAGGCTCCTCTATTTTAATAAAATCTCATGTTCTCTTAAAAAAAATACGAATCTTGATTTGTCATGAAAAATTTGAACAAACAAGATGACATTGCAAAGTACTAGCAACTTTTTTCCTTCTAAATACCAAGGGATTCGAATCTAGGAGAGAAAATTACCTTGTACACCAATTCATCCCACCACGGTTCACAACAATTCAATAAACACTGTAAGAAAAAATGAAAATGATATTTTGTCGGCAATTTGTAATCGTGGATGTGAACGTCGGCTGACGTGGCGGCAGACCATTGGTCCCCCCCTCCGCTATCTCCGGGTTCCATCCGGACCATGGGACCAATGGTCGGCCACCACGTCGGCCGACGGTCACGTCCGCGGTTACAAACCGCGGACAACGTAGCAGTTTCGAAAAAAAAGAAGCTCTTTCTATAATCCGCATCTCCAACTAGGAGCACAACAAACATTTGTTCCATTTATTCGGATTCGAACCAAGAGAAACACATATTATTTATTTTATGCTAAATTAAAACTTGATACCCTCAACTATTAGAGTTTTTTAACTTGATATCCTCAACATTTATAGGTACATGTACTAACTTAATACCCTCATTCAACTAATATTTTTAACTTGATATCTAAAAATTAAAAAAAAAAAGATAAAATTGTTCCTCTTTTTCCTCCAACCTGCACCCGCACCTCTACAACACCCCCTCCGCCCCTTGCCTCCCCATGCGCCCACCCTCACCTGCCCGCCCTTGGCTGCACCCTCCCTCCCCCCTCTCCGCATGTAGCGGCGGCGACGGCAACGCTAGCACGAAGAGAGAGAGGAGGGGGGGGGGGTGCAGCCAAGGACGGACGAGGGCGGAGTAGCCGGATGGGGGCGGGGGGATCAGCCGGGAGGGGAAAGGAGAGCAGTAACAGATGGGTGGGTGAGAGAGACATGGATAATTTGATCTTTATTCTTTTTAGGATATTAAGTTAGTACCTATAAAAGTTGAGGGTATCAAGTTAAAAAAACTCGGATAGTTGAGAATATCAAGTTGTAATTTAGCCTTTATTTTAGGGCTAATTAGTGTTTAGACCCTGAATTTTATACCAGTTTAGAGTTTAGGCTCTGACTTGTCCAATTAGAAAGTTTGGACCCTTGATTTTATTTGTTTTGTTTATTTTTTCAATTATGCCCTTTCTCTCATGGGTGACAATTAAACTTTTCTTTATAGACTGGAAGGGTATAATAAGAAAAATGAAATTAAAATTTAAAGTTAAGGGTCCAAATTTGCCAATTGGACAAGTCGGAACCTAAACTCTAAGCTGATATAAAATTCAGGATCTAAACTCTAATTAGTTCTTTTATTTTATTTATAACAAGATAGAAATTAGAGACGATGCATCCTAAGGCCCCGTTTGGTTCGCGGAATGGAAGGGAAAGGAAATCAATTCCTTGTCATTTCATTTCCTTTGGAAAATTCTATTTCCCATTGATTTTCCTTTCCGATGTTTGAAAATGTCAAGGAATTTGAAAAGGAAAGTGATTACTTCAATGTGGGAAAGTGATTCCTTGCTTGGATGGATGTAATCACTTTTTCCCCTAATTTTTCTTCCATTGGGAATCACTTTCCTTTCCTCCTCAATTCCTTTGGCACCCAAACATAGAAAAGTAATCACTTTCCTTTTCCAATCCGGAGATTCCGCGAACCAAACGAGGCCTAAGAATATACAATGCAGCATGCACAGTTTCGAATGTTACGACGGACACCACGACCAATCCATACATGTATTTTCTTTCCACTCCCCCCTCCGCTCCCGTCCGGAATTTCATCGAACACAATTCGAGCATCTCTCAATAGAAAATGTTGGCAGCAAAAACCTCCTCCCCCTTCTTCCTCTCCAAACCCCTCCTCCACTCCCCAAATCCGAACCCTAACCCTAACCTCAACATCATCTCCTTCCCTCCCAAATCCAACCGGAAGCTCCACTGCGCCACTCAAGAAAACCCAACCCCGGCCCAGACCCGCGTCGACATCCTCTCCGAGTCCCTTCCCTTCATCCAGCGCTTCCGCGGGAAGACCATCGTCGTCAAGTACGGCGGCGCCGCCATGAAGTCCGAATCCCTCCGCCTCTCCGTCGTCAGCGACCTCGTCCTCCTCTCCTGCGTCGGCCTCCGCCCCGTCCTCGTCCACGGCGGCGGCCCCGAGATCAACTCCTGGCTCGCCCGCCTCGGCATCCAGCCCCAGTTCCACAACGGCCTCCGCGTCACCGACGCCGACACCATGGAGGTCGTCGAGATGGTCCTCGTCGGCAAGGTCAACAAGTCCCTCGTCTCCCTCATCAACTCCTACGGCGCCACCGCCGTCGGCCTCTGCGGGAAGGACGCGCGGCTCCTCACCGCCAAGCCCTCCCCTGACGCCGCCCGCCTCGGCTTCGTCGGCGAGGTCGCCCGCGTCGACCCCTCGATCCTCCGCCCCATCGTCGCGGACGGCCACATCCCCGTGATCGCGTCCGTTGCGGCCGACGAGAAGGGCCAGGGGTACAACGTGAACGCGGACACCGCGGCCGGGGAGATCGCAGCTGCGGTCGGGGCGGAGAAGCTGATCCTTCTGACGGACGTCGCAGGGATCCTGGAGGACCGGGAGGACCCGGGGAGCCTGGTGAAGGAGATCGACATCAGCGGGGTGAGGAGGATGGTGGGGGAGGGGAAGGTGGCCGGGGGGATGATACCGAAGGTGCATTGCTGCGTGAGGTCGCTGGCGCAGGGGGTGAGGACCGCGAGCATTATCGACGGGAGGAAGCCGCACTCACTGCTGCTCGAGATCCTCACCGACGAGGGGGCCGGGACCATGATCACTGGGTGATAAAATCCAGGTCCTTTTCTTAATTTATCATTTAGTTCTCGTCGTTTGATGTTGAAGAACAAGTGGGCATGATTCTGTAGGGTAATAAATTGGTTCTTCAGGCTTCCAAGTAATCATAGAGTTAACTTATGAAAATTTCACATTGGATTCTGGCATAATTGTTTCCAAGAAATTGGCTCTAGGTGGTTGGTCGAAAAGACTCGAGGAAATCAATTGGTGGTCATTTCTTGTTTATTGCAATTGACAATCTCCGATGGATTCGTAGTGATGAACACACTGTTACATTACGTAGTTTCTGTAGGGCTAAAGATACTTAGAACAAGTATTTGTGAACGATGGGAATGACTTTGATGTCTTCTTCCTTTCGTGTTGACAACCTTTGGCCTCATAAAAAGTTTGCTAGTACATGACACAATTGTCGCCCCTAAACCTTGATGCAACGAACTCTGTTATCACCTTGAATTGTGAATGATGAATGTCAAGCAAGGATAGGTACCTATTAGTTAGTTCTGTAAACTCCAGTGTAACCTGCAGTGATAGAGATGATCTCAGTAGTATTAGTAATGCAGGGGTAATCTCAGTGTCAGGTTCATTCTCTTCAATCTCGATATCGGACTCACTAGTATCAAGGAATTAGTTAGCATCCACCTCAGTAAAGCTAGCTCAGCAAATCACTCTATCTAGTCCAGTCAGCTCAGTGATTAGTTAGTCTTAATGAAGTTAGTACTAATAAGTGTCAATCCTCCAGTATATAAGAGGATGGAATGCAGAGGAAGATGTATCGAAGAATTGAACCATTTCATTTCCTAGTTGCCATTTTTCTTCTTACAATAGTTTTACATTTCCTTGTACTTTCTTCTTTAACCTTTCAATACGAATTCCAAAATCCTAGTTACACATTTCCTCTACTGTCTTTAGTTACACATTTCCTCCAAAACCCTAGTCTTCTTCAAATTTCTACAAATTCTGTGTGAATTGATGGCCAATTTCCACTGTGTTCTTGCCATGGTTGGACAATTAGGTCGGGATCCTAACAATTGGTATCAGAGCAGCTTAGATCCAGTGGCCGGGAGAAATCGGGAGGGGAGCTCGAGCAGTTGCGGCTACGGTCGTGGAGCAACGGACTTTCAAATCCAAGAGGAACTCCTCTCTTTGGAAGGTAAGTTCTATAACCTCTGCAGTAAATTTGATCTATTGTACGAAGAGTTTGAGAAGTGGAGAGCAAGCAGAGGAGTTCCATTAGATCCCCAATTTTTGGCTTCTCTTCATTCACAAATTCCTTTGGCCATGGAACCCTCGTCTCTGTCACCACCGGATCTGTACGGTTGCTACCAACCGGCACCGTCGAAACCAACCACGGCCGCAGGTCTCTCCGCCGGTGCCGCAGTTACCAGCAGTCGTATACTTCTCTGCCGCAGTACTCGATTCCCTCGCAACCGCCGCAGCAATGTTCATCGTACACCTTCGCGACAATGTTCGGACAACCACTCTACGCTGACAGTGCACCTCTGCAGTACCAGCAGCAGTGTATGTCTCCGCCGTACTCTCCTACGTCACCACCGTACACGACAACAACATCGTCGTGGTACCACCAGCCATCACAGATTTCTCCGTCGATGCATCTGCAGCAGCAACAGTGGCAGTATCAATCGACCCTTCTTCGTCCTTACAGCGAGCGAGATGTGTTTGATGAAATGTGAGTGAGGAAAGATGCGAAAGAAGAAGTGGCATGCGTGCTTACCCGGAAACAAAAGAATGCTTCAATGAACCAATTATGTTGCCGAGTTCTGCAAAATTGGTAGAGGGACAACATTTGTCTCCATCCGTGATGCAATGCAACAGGTCCCTCAACGTGCCTGTCAACAAGATGTTGTCGTATGAAGACATCATTTCAAAGAGCTCAAAGGCTGCCAAATATGACGAGTACAATGATGGTGGAGTTAATTTTGATGCTAATGGTGAGCCTGTTGAGAAGAGTTTGAGGGATGCTAATGGTGAGCATTGTCCATGATGTTAGGTTTGTTGAGGCTATTGTACGGGAAGGGGCTGCTAGTGGCATGCCATCTGCTACTTGTTTCAATCAGGTCCTTTCAGGTGTTGAGAGGGGAGGAACTCCGATTGTGACTAGTAGAGATGTGCCAGCAACTGGAGCGCTATCTCGAAATATGTTCATACTTGATTTGTTGGCAACTCTTCCTGAGTTCATTTGCTGTATGGAGCTGGCATTGCAGAATGGTGGTTCCCTGAAACCTCAACCTGCTAGTAGCAGCGAGCCGCCACATTCTCAGACTCCATCGACAAATTGAAGGGGATTACCTACCCCTAAATGTTAGGTTCAGTTATGGAGCAAGTGCAACAGCCCCTTGGGGGCAATCTGGACAGCCCTCTCCCCATGGACCCGGTTTATCAGGATGTGTACATTTCCTATGCTGAAATTAAGCAGGAGAGGAAGAATTCGTTGTTGGATCAGCTGATTGAATTGGCGAATCAGCCACAGCGAATGAGTTACCATCACATATGAGAAGAGGGTCACTAGTGCCATCGGTTCTTAGCCCTAGGACTCCAGACGAGCTAGGTGCCTTGATATCAAGGGGCAGGTTGGTCTCAAGGGGCAGAGCGACCGGATCGTAGAAGATTAGGAACCCATATGGGATTGCGGGTCCAACAATGATCATTCCACTCGTGTGTGATCCAGGTGTTCCCAGTGAGTTCGTTGAACATTCCAAATTTGTTCCTCTGAATGCGGCTCTGAATGCGGATGATCCTCTATATGGTCCACCAGCTTTATTGCTAATGGGATTTGACGTAGTGGAAACAAATAAGATTCAGAAATTTTTAAAAGAGTTTGATGGTGAGTTTCGAAAGGTTACTCGCTGCAATGAGGATCTGCTTACAAAATCCATTGGGGATGCAATGCACACTGAACAATCTGATTTGAAAGCTGTTAAGATTGCTAAATCAGTACCAAGAATATGCTTGTTGTCTGGATTAACTGGGGATGATTATTGATGCATTTCCAGAAGCTGGCCTAAAATCTGTTGTCTTTGCTGCGTTTGTTCCTAATAGTGCAGATAAGCTTCTTCCAGGAGGTGATAGTAATCAATAATCATGCTACAGAGTTGGCTGTTTCTGCAACGTTGATGCAGAACAGTTCATCTATTGAGGGCATCGAAAAATGGTCCTATGAGGCTGCTATTGTAGCTTTTGAGGCTATCCCACGAACCTTGGCACAAAACTACCCGGTGAATGTGATTCGGACAATGATTGTTCCTAAAGAAAAGCATGCAAATGGTGAGAATCCGTGTGTTAGCATTGATGGGAACACTGATGCCATTGTTGATATGAGGAGGATGGTATGAGATCCAGGAATCAAATTTTTAGTATCATTAAGTGTTATAATGCAGGGGAATGTAGTGGTAGTGAAGCTCTTATGCAGTGTTGTAGCTCTTATGGAGTATCAGTAACTCAGTTCTAGTTCATTAGCTTAGCATTATGCAGTTCATCATCTGTATTCCAAGGACAGACAGACTCAAGCTCCAGTATCAGAGAGCAGAAGAAGAGGAAGAACCTGTAGTGTAGTTTCCACTAGCCAGGAGCAGAGGATGGGTTCAGTTTCCATTACCAGTAGCAGCAGCAACAGTAATTACAAATGCAACAACAGCTATACTGCTTGTTGCTCAAGAAGTTTTCCCTTCTGCAATTCTTCATCTACCTTAGCCCTCATCAGTTATTCTTGCAACTAGGAAATGAAATGGTTCAATTCTCTGATACCTCTTCCTCTGCACTTATTAGTTCTAACTAACTTCCATAAGTCTAACTAATCACTGAGCTGACTGGACTAGGTAGAGTGATTTGCTGAGCTAGCTTTACTGCGGTGGATGCTAACTAATTCCTTGATACTGATGAGTTTGATTTTGAGACTGAACCTGATACTGATATTGCCCCCTGCATTACTGATACTACTGAGATCATCTCTATCACTGCAGGTTACACTGGAGTTTACTGAACTAAGTAATAGGCACCTATCAGTCTTGATGCTTAGATTGTTCACAATCCTGACTTTTAGCTTGCATTTTATTTTTTTGTCTTGTAAGTTGCAATGTTTCCAATGCAGTTCTAGGCAGTATAGGCCTCTAAAGACCTAGGGAATTAGTTGGTTAAAGTATATTTTTTTCTTACATAAAGATTGTTAAACCCCTTAAAACAATGGGATAATACTAATTGATCAACTATCTAAGAAACTTGTGAAATGTTGTGTTCGATATGAGCAAGGTGTTGCTTATGGCAATAATTTTTACCTTTGTTTGTCTAGTCACATGCTCATGTTTCCTTATAGATAAACCCACCCGCCATATTTCAAACCAGGATCCTTTGAATTAGCTAGTTTACTTGTAAAGTAGGTAAGTCTGCAGCAAAACAACTGAAACTGACCTATGCAAACACGAACTACCAAAAGCTGTCAAAACAGATACTCATAGGAAGGGTCCAAAAGAAATGTCGCAAATCTTGGTCTATAGTATAACCTAATGATAAAGAGTTTGGCCAGTCCACAATTGTCGACCTATATTAGTTGGTTAAACTTAGATGCCATACTTTTGACCACTTTGTGTCAAGCTCAGCTGGTATTTACAAGTTCTCTATCTGAAGAAAAAAAATATACAATTTCATAAATGTCTGTCGAAGTTCTGCCACAGAACCCCAAGTTCATAAATGTCTAGATGCAAAACATAGAGGCTGACCAACTTGTTCTCCTCCAGTAAATTTACAATTAACATTACTTCGTGTACTTGTTTTGCGCAAAATTTAACCTTAACACACCATTTTAGTGCTGTCAAACTTTGGTCTAATTTCCCATCCAACTTAAACCCATATAAGTTTTGTAGCATGGTTCTGGACCCTTAAGAACAGAATCCATGTGCAGGAATGTCCATGATTTTCCGATATATTTAAATATAGTCTATTCTTTGCTCGAGTTTCAGTATCCACCTTGCTGAGTTAGAACTCCTAGGAATTCCCAATATGTAGTTTTTAGATGGCATAACTAGCATCTTCTAAGATTTTACATTTTAGTTGGGGCACTCTTGCTGTAAATTACTGGAAAGTTAACTCCTTCCAATGGTCAAATCTGTAACCGAGGTCCCATGTGACATAATGAGACTTTCAGAAGACCAATTTACCTTTCGGGCTAGCCTTTTCTAATTATTTTGATCTCATGTCTGTATGTGGCAGCTGTTTAATTGCACATTCTTGTTTCTTGAGTAATATCTTTTTACATATTGTTGGTAGTAATTTTCTGTCACTGCTGGTTGTTTGTTGGCGATCAAATCACTGTTATAGATATGACTATCGATATCGTGTTATTGACTCTAAATATACTTTGTATATGAAGCACTGTAAAACGTGTTCTTGAATACATTGTGTTCATCATATTCTTTGAGACTATTTGTCATCCTTAGTATCTACCTTACTATCCTTTGTGTCCTCATTGGTTCCTTTTTGGACCATCCGAGAGTTTTATGCTTTATCTCATTATGTCTTTTTCAGGCTTTTCTAAGTTGCTTTCTATGTTTTTTGACATTTCGTAACTTGAATCTTTATATCTTTTTGTATGTTATGTGTTTCCTCATTTTAAATAGGACTTGCTTTGGAGTTTGCTAACATTTAAATATAAAAGCTTAAATCTCGACAATCTAGTGTTTTTTGTCTCTAAGACTGGTGCAATACTTCTGACATAGAACATCCAAGTCCATATCACCTCTGAGTTGTTCCCTGTGTCCCACAGAGTTCAGTTTTACCATGTTCACATAACCTCTGAGTAAGAAAGCTCTACTACAAATCTCATGTTTACCACGTCCACATTACTTCTGAGTAAACATCCTTGCCAGTCAAATTTTCACTATCATCTCAACTTAACATTTGTGCCTAAAACTAAGGTGCGTTAAAGATGCCAAGTCCACAAAAATTCATGACAAGAACGAGCAAATAAAAGTTCTTTATTTCTTTTCTCATAAAAAGGAAGAGAGGACTACATTTCAAAAGAAAAAAAAACAAAATACAATAAAAAGAGCAAAAGAAGAGCTACGCGTCGGCACACAACTCGTCGATACGGCGCTTTAGAGCTTCAGCCCGGGACTGAACATTCGCCAAAGACTGGCGTTCAGCCTCGCGGTGTACCACTTCCTCGTCGTTGAAGGCGACAAAGTCTGCATGCTTGGCGTCCAACTCCCCCTTCTTCTCGGTCAGGTCGGCTACATGCCGAGTAAACTTCGCTTCCTCATGGTTAAGGGCGGCCTGCTTCGCTGCCGCCTGCTGAGACTCAGTCATGAGTTGGGACTGTTGGTCCTGGAGCAGACGGATCTTATCATCGACTTCCGCCACGTGCTCACCCAGGATCTCCTGTAGGCTGACCTGGGTCTCCATAGCCACTGAAAGTTTATGCTCCTTGGCGCTGGCCTCGACCAGGACAGCTCGGCTGGATGAATAAGCTGACTCAGCCTCAACAACTTCAGCAACTAGCCTACTCAGCTCCTCCTCTATCAGGGAGGAGATCATTTTTCTGGAGGGCCTTGAGTTCAGTTAGACGATGGTCGAGCTCGCCAACCGACGCCTCCAGAGCTTCAGCCATAGCCTCATAGCCCTGGTGAGACCTTATGGAGGCAACTTGTAAGAGTGTTGACGTTTTGGCCACTACAAAAGTCCGGCCTCGCTCCAGAACAGTTAAGACCCCCTCTTCAAAATTTTATAAAAGACCTCGACAATAAACCTCACATAGTCATCTGCCTCAGCCAATGTTTGAGACGTCATGGGAGGCTTTGTCGAGGGTCCTATAGAAGCTGGACGGGCAACAAGGTCGGAGGTGGCAGAACACGGCGGCGAGACAACACTCAGTGGAGCAACCACCACCTCTCCTTTAGTAATAAAGGCGTTTTGACTAATCTCTCTCGGGAGGGACCCTGCTTGAGGTACCTCCGAGATTGAATCGTCTACTGGCCCTGGCTGATCTCCAACGACACCAGAAATGAGTTCCACAGAGGGCAGTGTTTCTGATGGGGCCACCCTAGTTACAGTTCCCCAAGGGATGTAAGTCGGAGCGGAGTCTCCCACAACAGAAGTCTCATCCTGGTCAGCACCCGTCTTGAAGGATTAACTAATCTCCGGATCCACTGTTAGTGGGGCAGGTGTAGGACTCGGCGGCGGAACCGGTTCCTCCATTTCGCTTCCCGTGGAAGGAGTAGGGCTCGACAGCAGAGCCTGCTCCTCCATTTCGCTTTTCGTTGCCAGGGCTGGAGTAAGACTTGGCATCAAAGCTGGCTCCTCCATCTCACTTTAATGGGGGAACCCAGCAGCGACCCCCTTTCATCTGCTTCAGGCTAGTTGCAACCCCCGGTCGCCGGATCCTTCTCGTCTACTCCATCAACAGTTCTGGTAGTAGCATCCGGGGCATCAGTTGGAGAGGACGACTCTCGAGCCTCTTCTGTCTCGACCTTGAGGG